>JBAKBP010032191.1:0-23478 GCA_037953745.1 Lithodes maja
GTTGCTGGACCAACTGCTCTAAGTCATTTATGAGAGAAAAGGACGTAGGCTTGTTCACCAGGTTGGTCAGTATTATGAGAGGAGAGCCATTGGCGGTGGTGAACGTTGAAATCTCCTAAGATGGAGATTTCCGAGAAGGGAGAGATGAATAGAATGTGTTCCACTTTAGAGCTTAGATAGTCAAAGAGTTTGGGAAAATCGGTAGAGTTAGGGGAGAGATAAACAGCACAGAAATATTTAGTATGAGAATGACAGGATAGTTTGAGCCATAAAGTTGAGAATTCAGAGGAGTCGAAATCGGGAACACGAGAGCAAGTGAGTTTGTTGTGCACGTATGCACAACATCCGCCTTTGGCTTTGAAACTAGGATAGAGAAAGTAGGAGGATGCAGAGAAGGGGCTGCTGGCAGTTGCCTCAGACACCTGGGTTTCAGTGAGGAAAAGAAGAACAGGAGAGTCAATGGTGTTCAATTGAATGAAAATTAGAGGAAAGGCCGCAAATATTGCAAAAGTCGATAGTAAGAGTGATTGGGGCATTTATGGTCCCACCCCCCCCCCCCCCCCCCCCTCTGGGACTCCGAGGCTTCGTATTGTGTTTATCATCATTAATTTTTTTTTTTTTGTGGAAGGAGGAAGTGTGGTGTGCATGTTAGTGTAGTGAAGTAGATAGTGGGAGGAGGTGTTTGTGAGAGCAGGCTGGACTACTCTCAATGTAAGTGAGGTACAGTAAGAGAGGCCAAGCAAATGAAACAGGAGTTCCAGCGATTCTTTATCAAATGCCTACACCCTCTCCTGGGTATAGCCCTGTTCGATTGGTGCCTACAATCTACCCCCATCCCCCTTATTAGTCGCCTTGTACGACGACACGCAGTAGGATGCGTGGGGCATATTCTTTTATTCCTCCACCATAAGATGAACGGCCCCTTACCCCCTGGGGAGCGGGGGTAAGGTATATATATATATTAACCTCTCCAGTACCATGAATTTTATTCCTTTTATTCTGGGTAGCATTTAACTATTTTATGAAGGACTAGTGTTATTGAAATTATTTATTTAGACAGTATTTGCTCCTTTGAGTCATAGAGATAGACTGTATAGTAAGCTAAATGTAATCGTATAATGGTAACCAGAATAACACGACAATTAAATCATTGTGCAGAGAGGGTTAACATGGTACGTATACTACTAATAATAATAATACTAAAATATTAATTATACTAAAAATACAAAATAATAAAATAAAATCTTTATTCCAGACACAGAAGATAAATACATTATAGGGTATACACTATACAGTACAACCTGATGGTCCATATCACATACAAAACGTAATGCACAGATAAGATACACAACTAATTAATCAAGAAACAGTAAGAAAGATACAGTATTTACAGTCATAAAATTGCACAAGTCACAGTTTGGCTCGGAATATTTTGCTTAACATAATAGGCTAAGGCACAAATCACAGAATGGCACAACATATTGCTCAGTGTTGGTTAACACAATATTGCACAAATCATTGCCCAAAGTATAATTATTTGCATGCTGTTATTGATGATCTAAATAGAATAAGGAAGAGTTATAGAATGACACCAACCATCAGGTTGGTGTGTATGTGTGTGTGTGTGTGTGTGTGTGTGTGTGTGTGTGTGTGTGTGTGTGTGTGTGTGCGCGTGTGTTTTATAGTATGTAACCTAACACCAGGCTTGGGTTATGGTGGGAGGAGGTATACTTGGTGTCGGATGAGTGCTCTGGTGTCTGTTGTGTGTGTGTGTCACGTGTGTGTGTGTGTGTGTATATATATATATATATATATATACAGTATATATACAGTATATATATATATATATATATATATATATATATATATATATATATATATATATATATACTGTATAATATTATATAAATGGCCGGTGTTCGGAAATTCCACCGACAAAATAAGAGAGTAGGTAGATAAAAATATTTTAAACAATATTTTCATATGGAAAAAAAACTTAAATTGCATTGAAAACAAGTTACAAGACTTGCTAGGTTAGTATTACAGGACTTGCTAGATATAAAGAGACATGGATTTTATATGTTAATAACGTTTTATTCACCACCAGTTATTTTTAGTAAGTTAAAAATTATATGGCGAACATATTTACGTTGGTAAAATAATATACATTTCCAATTATTGTTATGTAGCGTTGTTGGACTTACATACACCTCATTTCGCTACTATGAAAAGATAAAATACTCAGTTTTTTTAAGTGCTTTATAAATAATTTTCTGAATCAGGTGTTCAGTCCAACCTGAGGAATGGTGGGGAACAGTGTTCGAACGTGTGGACAAGTCTCTGACCCCGGTCAGGCCTACATCTATTATTATAATTAAATGCTCTCAAACTCATTATTGGTACAAGATATTATGGAAAAACGTTATTTAGTACAAGATTTTTTTTTCTTTTTCAGTGATAATGCTGTATTTTTTTGTCGGTGGAATTTCCAACATTTGTCAGCCAGAGTGGACAGAAGGGTGCTGAGCTGGTATGGTCATGTTGAACGAATGGGAGAAGAAATTCTTACAAAGAGAATATATGAGTCAGATACAAGGGGAGATAGAAGGGCACAAAGACCCCCATTGAAATGGAGAGACTGTGTAAGACAAGCTTTGGATGATAGAGGAATTACTATAGATCAGGCAAAGGAAGTGGTAATAAACAGGAATGAATGGAGAATGCTTGTGAATAGTTGAGTGAACACATGGTCATTTGGGGGAAGGGGTCGGACGCAAGTTGGACTAGATAATAGTCCATCAGGTGCCTGGCCCGGGGAGACGATTAATATGAAGGGTGCGCCTGGAAGTGTGGTGGGCGAGTTTGTGGCTTTGGCTCCGCTGCATTTCTACCTGCCGAGATCGGAGCCTCTCCGGGTGGTCGGGGGCCGGGGGAGTGCTGGAGCGACCTTGGTGACGCGGGTCTCTGGGTATTCTCCTGGGTGACCTAGATGTGTGTGAATTTTGTGCTTTGTCTGTGTTTGTTCATTGTTTTGTCTTGTGTTTTGTGTTTTCCTGTTCTTGCTCTGTCTTGAGTCGGCCACCCCCAAGAAAATACAAAAACAAAACAATAATAATAATAATAATAAAATAGAGAAAAATAAAAATAAAAAATAGGAAAAGTGGAGATTGGGCCTGAACATATACTGTAGATAGATAGATAGATGGAATTTCCGAACAGAGTGTATAGATATGTACATATACAGTATATATATATATATATATATATATATATATATATATATATATATATATATATATATATATATATACTGTATATGTATGCAGTTTCAGTCTCTTGTCCTAATGGCGGCGTTCCAGGCAACCCTGTTAAGGGCTGCTTCACTTGTCAAGTTTTTTAATTCGAGATCGGCACATATAGTCCGATTCCAGGTCTTCCTTGGTCCACCCCTTGGTGCAGCTCCTTCCACAATCACAGACCTGCGTCTTTTCACCCAATTTTGTTCATCCATTCTCTCCACATGCCCATACCATCCCAGTCTACCTGTACGCATCTCCTCGCTAATACTCTTTATACCTAAGCGTCTACTCAGCTCATCATTTGTTATTCTATCCTGCAGCTCCATCTCACCATTCTCATCTCATTACGTTCCATTCTGTTGACATCCTCTACTTTAACGGCCCATGTTTCTGAGGCATACATCATTGCACATTAGTCGATGAAAATGGAGAATACACCACAGACGAAGTACAAATGAGTAATGCCCTCAATACCTTCTTTGCATCAGTTTTTACAACAGAAGACCTCAGTGATATCCCTACACCATCGCCGATTCAGATTGATAATTCAGATGTTCTAAGCAATATCACTGTTACAGAGAGAGAAGTATTGCATTGTTTAGATAAACTCAAGGTAAATGAAACGCCTGGACCTGATAAAATCTCGCCTAGAGTTCTAAAGGAAGCTAAGGATGAGCTCTCCAAACCACTGACATTACTATTCAATAAATCCTTGCAGTCTGGAACTATGCCCGATCAGTGGAAGCTAGCCAACGTAACACCGATATTAAAAAAAGGCAGCAAATCCCTACCCAGTAACTATCGTCCAATTAGCTTAACCTCAGTTGTATGTAAAATGCTAGAAACGGTCATACGAGACAGACTCGTAAATCACTTAGAGGAAAATAACATACTTAAAGATACTCAACACGGCTTTCGTAAAAAACGTTCCTGTTTAACAAACCTCTTAGACTTCTTCCACGATATCCTCAACCTCTACGATGAGAGTAAAGCTGTAGATATTATATACCTTGATTTTCAAAAGGCCTTTGACAAAGTTCCCCACAAACGTTTACTGCTAAAACTAAAAGCGCATGGAATACAAGACGGTGTGTTGAAATGGATAGAAAATTGGCTCAGCGACAGAAAGCAAAGAGTAGTCATAAACGGTAAGGCATCTAAATGGACCAATGTAAGTAGCGGGGTACCCCAGGGATCGGTACTAGGACCAATTCTCTTTCTAATTTACATCAACGACATAGATGAGGGTCTCACCTGTACAATCTCAAAATTTGCTGACGATACAAAAATTGCAAATAGCGTACTCTCAAAAGAACAAGTTGCTGATATGCAACACAATCTAGATAAATTGTCATGTTGGGCCCAAATTTGGCAAATGAGTTTCAATGCGGATAAATGTAAAGTACTACATATCGGATACCTAAATGAGAAAGCAAACTATTCGATGAATGGCACTCAGCTTAAGAATGTAAACAGAGAAACCGATCTGGGAGTAACAATATCGAGTAACCTAAAACCGAGTCAACAATGTTCAGAAGTTGTTAAGAAGGCAAACAAAATAATTGGCTTTATAGGCAGGTCATTTGAGCATAAATCCAAAGAAGTTATCCTAACCCTTTACAATTCCTTAGTCCGCCCTCTTCTGGAATACTGCGTTCAATCCTGGTGCCCTTATTACCAAAAAGATATAGACAAGCTAGAACGAGTTCAACGTAGAGTTACCAAAATGATACCTAGCCTAAAGAACAAACCATACGAAGAGCGTCTTAGAGAATTAAATCTATTTCCTTTAACCCAGCGCAGATTAAGAGGTGACTTAATTCAAGTGTTCAAAATCATCAAAGGCATCGACAATATGAACTGTAGTAAGTACTTCACTATCGACCAAGCTAATTACATGCGGGGAAACGGTTGCAAAATTATTGGTAAATCTTTTAACTCACACGAATCTAAGAATTTCTTCTTCAATCGAGTTGTCAACTTGTGGAATGGGCTTCCCCGAAACGTTATAGACTGCATCACCATTGATTCATTTAAACTCCGCCTAGACAAATATCTCGCATCAAACGCGCGACTGACTGCGTTTGTAAATGAATAACTTTATTTTATATCCCCATCAGTTACTAACCCATCTGTCCCCTACTAACTTCCTAATCCTGCCACGGACATTAGTTCCAGGGCAGTAATTCGCTTTCCAATGTTCCCTTACCCACTCTAAACCACTGTTTGGACACTTGATCCTCAGTGTTTTGGAGGACAAGCAACCTAGAAGGGTCACTAGATCTGTTGTTGCTTGATTTCCTTTGTACTCCTTTGTACTTCTAACACATGAGGCATTCACCTTTCCCTTCAGGGGGAGAGGCATTCTTTTCATGGTCAGAATTGGCAGCAGTTCTCTGAACTTCCCCCAGCCACATCTAATTCTAGCGACAGTGGCAGCCTCGGCCCCACCACTGGCAGAGATGGTATCTCCTAGGTAACAAAACTTGTCCACCAGCTCCAATTTGACTCATTTCCAAAATTCACAGCCACAGGATCATCATTTAACACAAGCTCGCCCTTGCACGCTACGCACTCAAATGTCTCAATTTCTGACTTATCCTTTGGCAGGGGTCCTTTTATTCTACTTCAGCGCTTACTCCCATGGTGCACCCAACATTGACAGATGCTACACCGAATTGAGTTAGCACCCACACCCTTTCCACACACTGCACATGGGTATGCACCTCTTTTTTCCACGTTGCCTCGTCTCAATCTACAATGCATAACCTTGGTTTTGTTAATATTGACTCTTAAACCCTTGCTCGCCATGCCCTCTCTCCATCTTCTGAATTTGGCCTCAGCATTTTGCACATTGTCAGCTATTAGGACTAAAACATCTGCATAAAGCAGTTCCAACGGGAGTCCGGATCTAAAATCTCTAGACAGTACCTCCAGGACCATAATAAAGCGGAGGGGGCTTAACACTGAACCCTGATGAACTCCAACACGGACTGTGAACTCCTCACTCAGTACACCTTTCACCCTTACCGCAGTTCGCGAATCCTCATACATCTTCATTATCACGCGCACCAGCCACTCTTCCACACCAAGCTTCCTCATAGCCCACTGCACATCTCTAGGCACCCTGCCAAAGGCCTTTTCCAGGTCTACAAACACAAAGTAAAGTTCCCTGCCTTTTAGTAAGTATCTTTCCTGTATCTGCCTGACTATGAAGATAGCATCGGTTGTACCATGCCCTGGCATAAAACCAAAGTGCATATCATCAATGGAGATGCTCTCCTGATCAAACCCTCAAAGACTCTCTCACAGACCTTCATGATTTGGTCAAGCATTTTCAGGCACCTATAATTACCTCTATCTAGCGCATCCCCTTTTCCTTTGTATATATTTACTATTACACTTTTGTGCCAATCCTCGGGGATTTTCTCATCATTAATAATGGTGTTTATCATCTCCGTGACTAAGCTGACGTCTCCCCTGAGGCTTTTATCATCTCAGCGACGATGTCAGAGCACCCTGGAGCTTTACCGTCCTTCATTTTATTGATTGCGTCGCTCACTACAGCTGGTGCTATCAAAGGAGGGGGTCCGATATTGGTTTTTCGATACTAAGTTGTTCCTTATCCCATTCAATCTCTACATTTAGCAATCGTTCATAGTGTGCCTCCATGCTTCTCTGATTTCATCTTCTGCATACACAATCGTCCCATCCTATTATTGTTTCCAACACACGGTTCACCTATAATATCCCTACTGTAATTTTTAACTCGCCTAGCTAGGTTGAAGATCCCATTGGGCTAATCTGTGTTACACACTTGCTCGAGGACCAGGACCCAGATTCACTAACGGTCGTAGCGTGCGATGTCGTACAGCAACCTACGATCGTTCCTAAGGGAGTGCAGAAGGTGTATTCTCGAACGCATCGTTGAGCTCCCTTACGGCTCCCTTTCGGTTATTTTCACCAAGGCTTCTCTTGACCAATCAGGCGCTTGGCCTTTGTAAATAAACAATATGTCACCCACATGACTGAAGCGCCAAGAAGAACCTAATATACTTTAATTTATGAGCTTGTCATTGTTTAGCATGGCTAATTCGATCCACCACAGCCAGCAGGAAGAATAGAGTATCTTGTGAATTGATGATAAACAATTAGCCTAGCTAGGCTACAGGGAAGCCTGTTAGTGGCCCAGGTTAAAGGATTTTCGATGGATTGATCATTGATAATCATAATATGTTAGGCTAGTTGGGAGTGTATTATTTATACCTTAACCACAGTATATTGTTCTACTTTACCATGTCTACACCTAGACAGGGCGAGCCAAACCAAAATGCCAGACTTTACTATGTCTATGCCTACACAGGCAGTTCTAGCCAACGCCAAGCCAAAATGCCAGACTTTGCCTAGGCCTAATTTTTCAAAATAGGCCTAGGCCTAGGCCTAGGGTAATTTTTTTGTATTCACAACACCTCAAGGCCTATCTACCTTTTCAAAATAGGCCTAGCATAGGCCTCCTCAATCTATTATCCAACAGTTGGCCATGGGAAATAATGATAGGTTGAGGGGGGCTTTGTCCCCCTCACCTCCCATGACTTATTGCCATCATCAAATATATTACCAGCATGGGACTAATAACAGCTAGTTAACAATAAGGACTGCAACAATAAGCCTGCAAACACCATCTTAACCTGCTAGGCTTCTACTTTACCATGCTTAGGCTACACCAAGCTAGGCATTGCTAGCCTAACCAAAATACCATACATAGGCCTAACTTGTCTAGCCTAAATAGCCCTAACTTTTTCAAAATAAACCTAGGTTATAGCCTAGGCTAGGCTAAACAAAATTATTCACACAGCGTTTATTATTTATTCATTTTTTAGGCTAGGCCTAGGGTAATTCTTTTCATCATTTTGTTCCTGTGATACTTTCAAATTTGTTGAGGAATAGGCTACCCTAATCTAACTCAGAGGTGGTGGGGAGTTGGAATAAAACATTTCCGCAATAAATGAGGGTTAAAATCTACTAATGGTAGGCTACGTGTTGTCGCAGCACATTAATTTGTGCATCAATTAACCTTGACTAGGTCTAGGCTGGCATATGTAGGCTATTCATAGCTTAATTCGGCCTGTCATAAGACATTAAGGACACAAATATATTCATACTTTGTATTAAATGCCTTAATGGTGTTTTAACACAAGTTAACAATCATATTGCGCTATTATTGCCTCAATAATGACTTAGTGTGTCATAAAGAGCTATACTGCAGACGAATATGTTATGGTCGCGGGTTGTGTTATCGATATTTGTGTACCTATATCCGGGTCAAATTCATGTAAGGGTGGTTTGGACCACCCTTTGCGAAAGGGGATTTTAGGGTCTTCCTACGATCAAAGATGGCCGCTACGACGCTTCGTGAATACCAGCGTTGAGACGTAAGGGAACGGTAAGGGAGTTTTCGGATCGTACGACCGTTAGTGAATCTGGGTCCAGGTCCTTAACCTCTGAAGTGCGCACGGGGGTAAATGAAAACCTCCCCCTGTGCTGACGTATTTGAGGTTTTTCGTCACTAAAATATTCATTGTACCATTAATAGCATTAATAATTATCCATATGCGCCTATTATGGGTTGATTATAAAGGTATTAACCTGAAACAACAATAAAACGAGTGAAAACAGCGTTTGGATGGTCAAAATCGGAGATATAGCCCGCGAGTTGTATAATCTATGGGTGAGGCAAACTCCTTTCCCGCCAATTTCCCCCAAGGCCACTGAGACACAGTCGATCGATACTCTCTCTCTCTCTCTTGCACTCGATGGCCATCAGTGATGACAACACCCTGCTTGCAACTCGCTAATGTTAGCACGAAAATATACCTCAGAATAAGGGAATAATAGGGAAAATAGGTGATAACTGAGGAATAGGAGGAAAGTGGGGAAGGAGGGGAGGTAGAGGACTGAGATTTTGCATGGCCCAGGGGCCAAAAAAAAAAAAAAAAAAAAAAAAAAAAAAAAATAAAAAAAAAAAAATTTTTCGATGTAAAAAGTTGATTTTTAGTTTTACTTACTCCAGAGAGTCTTCCCGCAGTCCGCCGGCCGAACTCTAAAGAGTCTTCCCGCAGTTCCCGGGTTAATGCCTTTTTTAGCATTGTAAATAACTCTTTCTGGCAGTTCGTTTAGCTGCCTGGTATTCCTCCTTGCTGCCTCCCTTCTTCCATGCTTTGAAGCATCTCCTTTTCTCTTTCACAGCATGTTCTACCTCATCGTTCCACCACCAGGAGGTCTTATTCCTGGAGTGACCCTTTGTTTTCCCACAGACTTTGTCAGTGGCAGCAAGAAGGCTATGCTTAAGGAAATTCCATTGACTATTTACATCGCCAGGCCTAGCTTCCTTATTTCTATTCATTTCCTCCAGTTCACTATGAAACCTATCCCTAACTTCCTTGTTCTTTAGCAGCCACACTCTCCTTTTGGGCATGTATACCTTCTTGCGCTCAGGATCTCTGTATAGGCTCATGTCGCACACAAGTAGCTTATGCTGGGGGATACATTCTTTGTTATGCCCTGATTTTATTCAGGTTTAACCATTAGTTCAGGTGAGTTCTTTCGAGACTGGAATTTCCAAGTTCATACAAGTACATATAAGGAAGACAATAGAGGATACATATAATGCCAAAATATAGTTTGTAATACAGCTTTATTTCACTTATTCACTAAATACATATTATTGAACAAGAATGTGTTAACATGAGAATATAAATGGTACAACTTAATCAAATATCTTCTAGCACGATCGCGGATCTAGATGGAGATCAGGATGCTCAATGCGGCTTAAATTGAATTTCTTTTCTTTAAGATCAAATCAATATTCTCTTTTCGAAAGATTGCATAAACACTTACTCGGGTACCTTAATGTTCACTTTACCCGTAACTTGGGTATAATCAGCAACTAGTATTTGACGAGGTTAAGATAAGTCACTATATTTCTTTTCTATGTATATAATTATAACCTTGCACACTGGTATACTTAGCAAGATTGAATTCAAGTTT
Organism: Lithodes maja; assembly: GCA_037953745.1. Classification (NCBI taxonomy): domain Eukaryota; kingdom Metazoa; phylum Arthropoda; class Malacostraca; order Decapoda; family Lithodidae; genus Lithodes; species Lithodes maja. Next base: position 10,347 of record JBAKBP010032191.1, read on the forward strand.
TGTGGACTCTAAAATATTTTCACTGGTCGGGATTATTTCAGAGTTAGTTGAGGCGAAAATCCGTCTTATTTGGATTTTTTTTTTCTATGTTAGGAGGGCGTAGTAACTGATTTTAACATTGATACAATTGTAGGGGGCATATTTTTCTATAGATTCTAATTTGTAAACACTTCGAATGATTTTCTTCAAAATAATGAGTTTAGGAACTCTGAATATTTTATCACTGGTCGGAAATGTGACATACTTATTTTATACGAAATCCATCTTATTTGGATTTAATTCCTTATTTAAGTTATAGAGGTGTACTAAACGAATTTAACACTGGTACACTAGTAGAGGGAATCTGTTTCTATAGATTCTCGTTGATGAACACTATGAAGATTTATTTCTAAATAAGGAGTTTGGGGACTCTGAATATTTTTATCACTTTTTGAACTCTAACTTATTTCTGCCTCGTCACTGACATCGACTTAGGTATCTTTTCTTCAATCTTTCTTTTCTTAGAGATGTACAACACTAGCTGCTTGAAGTCTTCTGAGTCTCCGTAGGCCATCCAGGTTGGCCGGTCGTGTGAAGTAATTTTACAGATGGGTTAATGGGTGAGGGGTTTTAAATATGGCTCCCTAACTTGTAATCAAACAGTTGGGCACCATATTGGACTAACGCGAGTATTTGAGCCTATAGCTTTATAATTTATACTCGTCTATCCTGACCTTTATATTAACCGGTGATGAAGTTCTATTAAGGTACTCTTGGAATGGGGTCTTTAATATCGTGCCTCAGTTATGACGGAATAGCACGATATCGGACGAACACAAGAAGATTTTAGTACTTATCTTCTTGACTGTCTCTAACCGTTTTAAGAGGTTCAAGGAACTCAGGGCGGTGTTTTAACCTTTTAGTTGCAAAGTCTAATGGGATGCCACAGACGAAATGCACCTAGGACTTATGTCTGCAGAGACCCCGTGAGGGTGTCTCGCTTAGCCCTTATAACACAAAAGATCGTGGGATGCCAAGATCTCCTGTGAGAAGTGGGAGTGTAGACTTTCACTAGTAAAGTGTTGAGGGGTATCCTGCCTGAGTCCCTCAACTTCTACTAAGGAAAGTGTAACTTAGAAGAAGGCGACTACGTTGACTACGTTAAATACTGGGATGCCAGTACTAAAAAAGTTCCTCTAATAAGACACTTGTGAACTTTCAATAGTGAAAGTATTGAGGAGTAGGGATGCCTGAGTTCCTCAACTTTCAACTAGGGAAAGCGTAACCTAGAGAAGGTGGCTATGTTAATCACTGGGATGCCAGTAATAACACAGTTCCTTTTATAGGACACAGTTACCGTAACTACAATATCAAGAGTAGAAGTGGAGGGATGCCTGGGCACTTCAACCTTTAATATTGGCGATACAGCCTATTAGAGGCCTCTATGTTAACTGATTGGATGCCACAGTTAACAAAGATCCCTTAATAGGTTTTCTGTAACTCACAGACAGTGTAAGGACTTCGGGGTGCCGTACATCCAACTGAATGGAGGGGTAATCTTGAGGTTTCTCAACTTGGGATGCCAGTGATCAAGAAGCCTCAAAATTGCTTAACTTCCTTCAGATTTCCCTGGCATAGTATTCACAATTACTGAGGGGTACCTGTCCCCCCTTTGAGGAGAGCAAGGGCGTGAGCGCGCACTCTCTGTTAGGACAGGAAGTCCTTCTTGTCCTAGGGGGAGGTCGACTTCCTTTACTTTACTTAATAACTCTACTATACTTGAAGATATTACAAAGGTGGTATTTTATGTAAATGGTACTCAAGCCAAGGCATATTTGGATATACAGATCACAGGTGGGGTCATGAGGTTGCAGAGATAATTAAATTTTTGTTCAAGGTTTGAGGATGTTTGGGCTTGAACTTTGAGGGGGGAAAATTCAGGGGTGAAGGAGGTACAAGAAAATTTGGTTTCTCAGGCGTATCCTGATATTATTCTGCAAACAATAGTCTGTCATCTTTAGTATTGATATCAAGGCCAGGTGAGCCTTTATATTAGCTTACTATGTGTAACACTGGTAATTTTGGAGCTTCTGTATATATGAGATGGAAATATACACTTGTGTGTGGATCCCGGAATGTTGGTAGTTCGGCGAGTTCATGTTGGTACTCCTGGGGTCAAGAGATTAGCCGGAAGGCGGGAAGGTTTGGGGTGGTGATATGTTCGACTGGTAGTAGTGAATATAAAAAGTATGAAAGAAGGGAATGTGGTTTGTTTATTAATAGAATAGCTTGGTGATGATAAGGCATGTACATCTATCAAAATGTTTAGTTAGTTGATCACAAGATTTGGAAAACATAGATCTGTCGTATGACGTTCTTAACATTATAATGATACATATTATTTAAGATTAACATATGTTGTTTTATTATGGGTGGTTCTAGTATTACAAAACTGCACATAGATATATACAAAATAAATAAATGTTCTCTATTCAAAACTTCTAGCTGAAGACTATCTTTCTTCTGGGTGAGAAAGTGATCGCCATGGGGTGAATCGTCTTCCCTGGGGTCGCAGGACATCCTGTCGTCACCGTGGCGACTCGGGCGTCCCTGGGGGTCGCAGCCCCGCTACAGGTGTGGATAGTCCTGGCGTTGTTTGTCTAGGTGGGGTTGTGTGTTTTGATTTGGTTTCCCCTTTTGTTTTTCGTTTCTTTTCGTTTTCGTTTTCCTTTTTTTTTTTTCTTTGGTTTCTTCATTTAATTCTCTCTTTCTTTCTCTGTTGTTTCTTCCTCTACTACTGGGGTGTCTTTCCGTTTTCTCGGTATTTTATTCTTCGCTCGGGATGACCTTTACATCCCGAACCAGTTTCCAGTCTTTCCTGTTAACCAAGAAGTAATTTATCTGGCTACTGGAGACCCCAGAGTTATATGTGACCAGATGGCTCTGTCTTTTCTTGAACTTCGTGTTGCACACAACCATGTTGAGTGCAACGCAGGACTCCAGTATATATTCGCCTTCCAGATTCCTCCCTCCGTAACCATTTTCTCCATGTACTCCCTCGTATCCATCTGCAGATGCTCCCACGTGACCATTCAGGTCCCCTCCCAGGATTGTTATATCATTCTCCGAGAGGCCTGAAATGAAACTGACGGTGTCATTCCAGAAGTCCTCTTTTATCTCTTTCTGTAGGCCAGCCTGTGGGGCATATGGAGATATCACATTCAGAATTCTTTCACCAACTTTCAACTTCAAAACAATCAGCCTTTCACTAAATCTCGTAATCTGAAGCACAATATCCACCCCCTCTTCAGCCACCAGAACACCCACTCCTCCTTTCGCTTTATCAGTCTCAACCCCCTTCCAGTAGATCCTATATCTTTTCTTTCTTCCAACAATCCACTGTGCCCCATACCTTTTCCAGAGTGTTTCCTGGGCACAGCAGACGTCCACTCACCTCCTCTCACACATCTCAGCCACTTCATTTGCACACAGATTAAAATTAACAACATTCACACTAGCAAGTCTGAGACTGTGGGGGGCATTTGTCCGTATCCTGTGCGGTTTTGGAACATCGGACTTACGTTGTTTCTCTTTAGGTTGAGTCATAATTTGGTGATTAGGCTGGCAAATTGGCATCACCCGCCAAAAAAACTGCGGCTCCAGTCTACCCCGGGGACCATTCCCAGCACCTTCCCCCAAGGTATTACAAGGGGGTAGGATCCAGTGGCCTCTGTACGCCCCACCAGAACCAGCCGCAGGGACGCACCCTGGGCATGTACACGGCACTATGACTGGTCTGGTACTTTACACCCAATGACAGGGCAGCCTCCTGGAGCGCTTACCACCAGGTTCGGGCCCCTATACTGTTGGGCGGAGAGTGCCAGTCCGGACAAACACTATGTACCGTACCCTCTGGATCCATTTCGTCCAGGTTGGGACCAAGGCACCAGGTCCGGGTCTGGAGGGAGCGACATCCACCTAGAGTGTGCTGCCATTAGGCAACTTGGACTAGAACAATGAAGCCCTGTCACAGTGCTGCCATATGAAACATAGCCAGCGCCAATAACAAGGCTTCACTGTATAGAAATGGCTGATGGTCCACAAGTCTAACGACGCAATCCCCCCTATTAGTCGCCTTGTACGACACGACACGCAGTAGGATGTATGGGGCATATTCTTTTTTTCCTCCACCATAAGTGAAGTGTCCCTTACCCCTTGGGGTGTACAGTATACATATATATATATATATATATATATATATATATATATATATATATATATATATACAGTATATATATATATATTGTGACGCACCCAGTGCGTGGCAACGTAACCTGATTGTACTCCTTGGTACTCCACTGTACCACCACGGTACCGCGCTGTACCATGCTGGCTGCTTATATTGAGTGTGACAACGTATAACTATGTTCTTTGTATCTCTGCAAAGGTCTCGTCATTTGCTAACCAGTGGTGGGTTTTGTTTTAAGCCATGTCGAGACCTTCCATTTAATATGTAGTATCAATAGAGAAGTTGATAGATGAGATAATAGGAATTCAGAGAGAGAGAGTGAGTTAGACTTCAGAGCGAGAGGGTAGCAATGGTTGCCAGACGTATGGACCGGTTGGCAGCCCTGCGCTTATAGCTAGGTGCGACAGGGTTGGTAGTACATTGCCGCCTGCATATGCTGCCTGGCTGCCCATGTTGTCGTACTGCACATTGCATGGAGGCTCGCTGTGTGTTCCATGATCAGGTTGCCTAGAACCTTTGAGATTCTAACATCCCTTGCCCTCTCTCCCAATTTCTCACGGTTGCACTCTTTCTCTCTGACGACATTACTCTCATTTCATTCTTCTCTCTATTTAAATGCATACCCTTCCCTTGAGGTCCTAAAGGAGTTTCAGCACTCACCTCTCGTATTACTCTTAGGACAAGCATATATTTACATGTATTAGATTTAAGGGGTTAATGTGAACAGCGATCTTCTTGATGAGGATAGTTGGTGAACGTTCTACATGTTCACGAGTTATATGCCCAGCTCATCATCCAATTTGTGACTAGACTAGTGCCATGTGTAAGAGCCCGACCATGCCCAGGAGTTGTCTGTAGAGGGGCGAGGACTTAGCCTTGATTTGCCTACCGAGCCAGGAGCGAGTGCAGTACCAGAGACTACAGCTCGCTCGTAGTGCCGGTATAGTAGAGTAACGTAATTTATCTGTCCTTGTGTTCTCTGCAGTCTTTTCCTGGGTTCTCGCTTTCGGTGCTGGGACTCGTTGTTCCTGTGACTTGGCCTGCTAGCTAGAACACATGGGGATGATGAGTGGGTGATATCTTTATTTTACTATGCATTGCAGCTCTCTTTAAGTTTATGTATGTAACACTTTACAGTACACATTACTCACACACAAGACAACACTATTAATACTTTCATGTATCAATTAACTGCACTGTCGTTTTGCTGCTGTGTCTGGAGTTCCGTTGCGTAGGGCGCATACGGACTCAGAGGGGAGACAGAGTGAGAGAAGCGAAGTAGCCTATGCGGTAGTAGGCTACCGGCGCAGTACTGTTGCCTGCAACCTTTTAGTTATTCCAAGTATAGATTCATTATTACAATAAGTGACTACTATTTATGTTCCTTCCATGTGTATTATTAGGTATCTACTGGATCATGAACATCTTGTATGCTACATGCTAGTGCATGTTAGTAGGGGACAGTTATTCTAGTGCACGCGCTTTCAAGTAGGCGTGTACATTTGTCATTTAGCATTTCACTGTCATACCTTTAGCCTGCTTCTATTCTACATTATTAGAGGCTTAATATTAACGTAGTTTCTTGAGTATTGCATTTCTTTAGTAATAACGTAACCTATAAATGTCTGAGGGAGTTTAGCCTCATAGCCTACCCCTGTTGTACACTTTCGCCGAGTTAAGGTACCTCGTTACCATAGACGATAACTCTGTAGGGCGTTGGTGCTTTTGTTGTCTGGAGCATATAGTATTTGGGACTGGAATCGAGCGTGTCGTTGTCACATAAGCCATTTCTGTCCTACGATCAAGAATCCCGAATATGTATTGCCGATCCAGCCGTAACAAAATGGCGACCTTGCACAAGATTCAGTAGTATCCTATCACATGTTTTTTGGAGAACTATTCTATGCTACCTAGTAGAGCTGGCTAGAATTTTCTTGCATAGTGGAGGAATTTTTATTGTGTCATTATTGTATTGGTGGACTTGCAGATTGTTTCGTTGGGGGTGTCTAGAGTAGAGTCATTCAAGCATCTTTAACATTTTGTGAGTCGAGACTGCAATTAGTAATAAGCACTTCTTTTTTTTTATGAACAGCAATTGTATAACCAGCACTATGTCTAATGACTCATCATTTACGGGGGAGGATAACACGGTACAGCCTAGTAACCAGCAAGTACAACAGATGTTTAGGGAGGGGAGTGTTATAAGTGGAGAGAGGGATGCCCGGGCATTTTTGCAGACACCTTTGACCGAACAGCGCCTGCAGGCTATTGATTGTTACGGTCTTCGCTGTTTAGCCACGGTTTTGGGGCGGGACTGTCCTGACAGTTGGCCCAAGAAGAATTTGGTGGCATGTTTGTTGGGTGATGGCGATGGGGCGGTGGGTGGAGTGGGGTCTTGGGGGGTTCCCTCCAAGCCTCCATTCCACTCTACCCCTGAGCTGGGCCCTCAGCCAGCGAGTCTTAGCACGATGCAGCAGGAGGGTTCTCAAGGGCAAGCTGGCTTACCCGTAAACACGTCTCGGTGTGGATCCCCCATTTTGTGCTCTCCCCCCCCAGGCCTGTCTCCTGAGATGTTATTTCAGCTAGAACTAGCTAAGTTTAAGCTGCAGGAGACTCAGATACAACAGGCTAGTATAGAACGCATAGAGGTTGCTAGAATCCAAGCCAATCAGGATGCAACCAGGTACCAGGCTGAAATGGATGTCGAGAAGTCTAGAGTAGAGACCACGGGGCGTCATCTCGGTGGTGGGCACCGGGTTACAGACTCGCTTTCGCATTTAATTAAGTTAGTACCCGCATTTGATGAGACAGCAGTGACTGAGTTTTTTGCTCGTTTCGAAAAGAAGTGTCGTGAGTATGACTGGCCGGAGGTTAAATGGGCAGCATTAGTTTCATCACGTCTAGTGGGTAAGGGGTTGAAAGCCTACGATGCACTGTCACTGGACGAGAGTGTAGTGTATGGACTGGTGAAGGAGGCTGTGCTCCGGGCCTACGAACTGCAACCCGAAACTTATAGATTGAAGTTCCGTGGCGTGAATAAGAAGAGCGACGTCAGTTTTATGGAGCACGCACGGGACTTAACAGATGCAGGTAATAACTGGTTTCGGTCCGAGCACGCAGAGTCGGCTGAGGAAATTAAGCAACTTTTCTATCTGGAACAGTTTTCTGGAACCGATCTAACGCTGAACATTAAGGAAAAATGTCCCAAGACAGTAGAGGAGGCTGCCAAGATGGCAGACCTCAGATTATCATTGATTCGTGGTTGCGGTGCCGCTCAGAGGGCTGAGTCAGGGCAGAAGGGGCGCTATACCCCACCCACCAGAGTTTTCGATAATAACAAATCCTATGACACACATAACCACACTAAATGCATTGCACCTAATAACACCTACAAACACAAGCCTCTCCCGTTTACTAAAGGTCAGGCCCCTTCTTCGCCCGCACAAGGGAAGAAGCCCATTGGGGATGTGAAATGTTACAAATGTCAGAAGCTAGGCCATTATTCACGTGAGTGCCCTAGTAACACTCCCGCTAAGCCGGTGTCATTGGTTCACAGTATCGGTGTGTCTCTGAAGGCTGCAGCAACTGCCCGGGGTAGGTTGTCAGCAGCTGAGGCACACGCGGTAAAGAAGCGTACGGAAGGCTCGACACCTGTCCGGGACACTTTCTGTAGCCATCGGGGACACGGGTTTGTGAGCTGGGGGAGTGAACTACGGAGGGTTGACTTGCTGAGGGATACGGGGGCTTCGCAAACTTTGTTGAGGAACTTCACAGGGAAACCGATAAATGCGGCCAGAGTTGTTGTGGTGCAGGGTATAAATGCTACGAGGTCATACCCACTTGTGAGGTTGGAGTTGAGAGTGGGAGAGGTGTGCAGGGAGCTGGATGTAGGGATCGTTGAGTGTTTGCCAGTTGAGGGCGTCGACCTTCTTCTCGGCAACGACTTTGCGGTGCCCACTTCCGGGACTCCACCCTTAGTCGTTGCCGAGAGGGCGGCCGACGTGGATGGTGAGAATCGGGAATGGGTTGGGAGGTGCCAACAGGATGAGATGGCCTGTGTGGTAACCCGATCTCGCTCTGCGGCTCCTGCACAGCCTAGCACTCAACCTCGGGGACAGTGGAGGAAGGATCAGGAGAAGGTTGCTAAGGGCAGGAAAAGGGACATTGATTCTGCTGCACTTCTCGGTGATTCGGTACTTGGACCTATAATAAACACGGGAGTTGACTCTGGCCCAGATATGGTGTGTAACAAGGCAGAGTTGGGTAAGACTTCGCGTGAGGCAAGAGCTGTAGCGAGAGCCACTAAGGCAGTAGAGCCTACTAGCCGGGGTAATGTCTTATTACAAAACCATCTTGATGCATTGACGCCCAGGGACATTAGTGAGCAGCAGCTGCAAGACGCTAGCCTAGCTCGTTATAGCAATGGTGCCATAGAGTTGGAGGAAGATGGGGATGCGAAGCCGGGAGATTTCTTTAGGCTCAACAGGATATTGTACCGCAGATTTCTAGACCCCAAATCGAAGTGGGAGGGCGGTGCGAGGGTAGTAGACCAGGTGGTTGTTCCAAATAAGTATAGAGAGTCCTTATTGTGTCTGGCGCATGATGTGCCGGTGGCGGGTCATTTGGGGGTAACAAAAACATTGGCGGCATTGGGCAGGTTTTTCTGGTGGCCTGGGGTCAAGGCTGATGTCTGTGCATGGGTGGCTGGGTGTGCGACCTGCCAGACAACGGGGAAGCCTAACCAGACAATCCCGAAGGCACCTTTGTTTCCCATACCTGTCACCGGGCCTCCGTTCAGCAAAGTTGTAGTAGATTTGGTTGGCCCTTTCCCGCCTACTAGTAGTGGCAATAAATTCCTGTTGACAATCATGGATGTGGCTACGAGATACCCGGACGCATACCCCATGAGAAACGGCTCGGCAAAGGCAGTTGTTAAAAACTTATTATTGTTCTGTTCCCGTTATGGATTTCCACGTGAGGTGCAGTCAGACCAGGGGAGCAATTTTACATCCAAATTGTTCAAGCAAACCCTTCAGTTGCACGGTATATGTTCTGTAGTGTCGTCAGCCTACCATCCCGAGAGTCAGGGAGTCTTGGAGCGGTGGCACTCGACCCTGAAGAGTATGCTACGCTGTTACTGTGCAGAACATGACACTGATTGGGATTTGGGTCTGCCGTATGTTCTGTTCGCTGCACGTGAAGTCCCAGGAGAGAGCCTGGGGTTCAGTCCAAATCAACTAGTCTTTGGCCATAATGTGAGAGGACCTTTAAGTATGGTGAAAGAGATCTGGGAGGGCGAAGAGAAGCCGGGGTCTGTACTTAAATATATCCTTGAGAGCCGGGAGAGACTTATAGGTTGCATGGCAGCGGCAGGTAATAACTTGGTTAATGCACAGGCGGTCATGAAGCACCAGTATGACGCCAAGGTGAAGCTTCGGGAGTTTTCGGTGGGTCAGGAGGTAATGTTGCTTTTACCTTTGCCTGGACACCCCCTTTCTGCCAAGTTTATTGGGCCGTATGTGGTGGCTAAGAAACTGTCCGACCTTGATTATCTCGTTGCAACACCTGACCGTAGAAAAAAACATCAGTTATGTCATGTTAACCTCATGAAAGAGTATGTGAGACGCCCCTCAGAGCCTCTCACTGTCCCTGTGCTGGCCTGCAGCGGCCAGGGTGGAGAAGGAGGTGGGGACAGTCATGCTGCTGAGGAGGATAGCTGGGACTGTGTCATTTCCGCGGAACAGTGGGCGGGGAATACTGAACAAGAGGCTAGGCAAGCTGTAAGTCACCTGCCTGAGCACCAGGGTGCTGCTGTCCTAGGCCTGTTCAGGTCATACCCCTCTGTTTTCGCCGAACACCCAGGTCTCACTACTCAGGTAACGCACGATGTGGACGTCGGTGATAATGTGCCCTTCAAGTCAGTGCCCTACCGTGTGCCCCCGGTAAAGTTGCCAGCTTTACGGGAGGAGTTAAAGTACATGGTTGAGAGAGGGATGATCACTGAAGGTTATGTGAAGTGGACATCACCCGTCACGTTGCAGCCAAAACCTGACGGCAAGGTGCGGTTCTGCATAGATTTTCGTAGGCTAAATGGCTTGACCACTACCAACCCTTACCCTTTGCCTCGAGTTGACGACAGCGTGGACAAGATAGGGAATGCAAAGTACCTTACTAAAATTGATCTTGTAAAAGGCTACTGGCAAGTACCCCTGTCGGACCGAGCTAAGCAAGTTTGTGGTTTTGTGGTAGATGGCAAGACCTACCAATGTAACGTAATGCCTTATGGGCTTAAGAACGCACCTGCCACGTTTCAGAACCTGATGAACGATATTTGTGACGAAATCCCTAACTGCACGGTCTACCTTGATGACGTGATAGTGTATGATGACAATTTTGAAAATCACCTAAGGCACTTGAGACCCTGTTTGGGAAGTTGCACGATGCTGGGCTGGTGGTGAACCTGAGGAAGTGCGAGTTTGTAAAGGCTACTGTGCAGTATCTTGGCTTCGTGGTCGGGTTAGGCCGGGTGTGCCCCCCCCTGAGCAAGATACAGGCTATCAATATGTTTCCCAGGCCCACCACTAAGCGCCAGGTCATGCGGTTCCTAGGTATGATAGGCTATTATAGGCGCTTCATCCGGGGATACTCTACTGTCTTAGCACCGTTAACTGATCTACTGTCGAAGTCAGTGAAGTTCTGTTGGGCTGCGGAGTGTCAGAGGGCTTTCGACCTAGTCAAGCACCTGCTGTGTACACATCCGATTTTGAGAGCCCCAGACTTCTCCAGGAGTTTTCAGCTGGCGACTGATGCCAGCGGTGTGGGTGCCGGGGCAGTGTTACTGCAGACTGATTCCGAGGGCTTGGAACACCCAGTGAGCTTCTTTTCTCGCAAGTTTAATTCGGCACAAAGGAATTACTCGACTATAGAGAAGGAGCTTCTTGCTATCGTTTTGTCGCTCAAACATTTCGAAGTTTATGTTCCAGCCTACGGCCCGGTAGTGACGATTTATACGGACCATCATCCCTTGAAATTCCTAAATCAGTTTCACAATCGGAATATGCGGTTGACCAGGTGGTCCCTAATGCTCCAAGAGTATAATCTCAACATTCAGCATATTGCCGGGAGTGAGAACGTGATAGCAGATTGTCTATCAAGGGTTGATGATCCAGGATAGTCGTGCACGGTGTGTGGATTGAGCAGGAGTAAAATTAGGCTATCATAACGCCGTCCAAAAAGATTATAAAACAATAAAATAAACGAGAAATTTTTTTTTTAGTTTTGTAAGTCTTTATTGTTGTAGCATGATGCATGCGATATTGTGTTTTATGTATAATTCACACTTCAGTTGTTGTGCACCTTTTGCAATTAGTGGCAGCTAAGGGTAGCAGGTCGGTTGGTTGCCTGTCAGATTTTGATAATGCTTCTAAGGTCGATTATCTAAAATCTTGGGGGGGCTGTGACGCACCCAGTGCGTGGCAACGTAACCTGATTGTACTCCTTGGTACTCCACTGTACCGCCACGGTACCGCGCTGTACCGTGCTGGCTGCTTATATTGAGTGTGACAACGTATAACTATGTTCTTTGTATCTCTGCAAAGGTCTCGTCATGTGCTAACCAGTGGTGGGTTTTGTTTTAAGCCATGTCGAGACCTTCCATTTAATATGTAGTATCAATAGAGAAGTTGATAGATGGGACAATAGGAATTCAGAGAGAGAGAGTGAGTTAGTCTTCAGAGCGAGAGGGTAGCAGCGCGCCGCGCTGCCGGAGTGGTGGTTGCCAGACGTATGGACCGGTTGGCAGCCTTGCGCTTATAGCTAGGTGCGACAGGGTTGGTAGTCCATTGCCGCCTGCCTATGCTGCCTGGGTTGCCCATGTTGTCGTACTGCACATTGCCTGGAGGCTCGCTGTGTGCTCTATGACCAGGTTGCCTAGAACCTTTGAGATTCTAACATCCCTTGCCCTCTCTCCCAATTTCTCACGGTTGCACTCTTTCTCTCTGACGACATTACTCTCATTTCATTCTTCTCTCTATTTAAATGTATACCCTTCCCTTGAGGTCCTAAAGGAGTTTCAGCACTCACCTCTCGTATTACTCTTAGGACAAGCATATATTTACATGTATTAGATTTAAGGGGTTAATGTGAACAGCGATCTTCTTGATGAGGATAGTTGGTGAACGTTCTACATGTTCACGAGTTATATGCCCAGCTCATCATCCAATTTGTGACTAGACTAGTGCCATGTGTAAGAGCCCGACCATGCCCAGGAGTTGTCTGTAGAGGGGCGAGGACTTAGCCTTGATTTGCCTACCGAGCCAGGAGCGAGTGCAGTACCAGAGACTACAGCTCGCTCGTAGTGCCGGTATAGTAGAGTAACGTAATTTATCTGTCCTTGTGTTCTCTGCAGTCTTTTCCTGGGTTCTCGCTTTCGGTGCTGGGACTCGTTGTTCCTGTGACTTGGCCTGCTAGCTAGAACACATGGGGATGATGAGTGGGTTATATCTTTATTTTACTATGCATTGCAGCTCTCTTTAAGTTTATGTATGTAACACTTTACAATACACATTACTCACACACAAGACAACACTATTAATACTTTCATGTATCAATTAACTGCACTGTCGTTTTGCTGCTGTGTCCGGAGTTCTGTTGCGTAGGGCGCATACGGACTCAGAGGGGAGACAGAGTGAGAGAAGCGAAGTAGCCTATGCGGTAGTAGGCTACCGGCGCAGTACTGTTGTCTGCAACCTTTTAGTTATTCCAAGTATAGATTCATTATTACAATAAGTGACTACTATTTATGTTCCTTCCATGTGTATTATTAGGTATCTACTGGATCATGAACATCTTGTATGCTACATGCTAGTGCATGTTAGTAGGGGACAGTTATTCTAGTGCACGCGC
>JBAKBP010032192.1:0-15000 GCA_037953745.1 Lithodes maja
CCGCTTATTTGAAGACTGTTGGTTAGGCTGTGACTCCCTGGATGCGAGAGATCTGGTTTCAACACACCATTGGTTGCACCTGACACTTCTCAACCCACTCCTGTTCCTCCCTACTCACGTCGGCCGGCTCCTCGGCAACGACTAAGGGTGAAACCTTAGAAGCAGGCAACGCAAAGTCATTGCCGAGAAGGAGGTCGACGCCCCCAACAGGCAATTTCTCCACGATTCCCACATCCAGTTCGCGAGTCACACCGTCAACTTCAAGCTCCATTCTAACAAGCGGGTATGACCTAGTTGCATTAACTCCCTGCACCACAACTACCCGCGCCGCGTTTATGGGTCTACCAGTGAAATTCTTCAAGAGTGTCTGAGAGGCACCTGTGTCACGCAAGAGCTGTACCCCGTGCTTCTTGCCCCCCCAGTTCACGCAGCCATGCCCTCTATGGTCGCAAAAGGCATCGCGGACAGGGTTCGAGCCTTCCGGATCCTTCTTCACTGGCGGTGCTTCATCCTCTGATCTTATGCCTCCAGCAAACACAGAAGACTTCTGGAACACCCCAATGCTGCGAGCCAATGACACAGCCGCTGTGGGAGGTCTGCTCGGACAAGCTTTTACCATGTGCCCCTCTTTGTGACAGTGATAACACTCAAATTTCCCCTTGGACTTATACTGAGGTGTAAAAGTCCCCTGACCCTTCTTAACCCTCTCCGACATATGACGCAATTTTGAGCCTATTAGGGATACTTTAAAGCCTTCATTACCATCAGGGGTATTTACAAACCTTTAGTTTAGTTACTTCAACCTCTGCAGTTGTCTTTGAGTTAGCTGTGTGGGCAGAAAACTAATTTTGGAGAGGTAATTATAAGAGTGAGAGAACTCTATTTCTTATTGTTAATCTGGCAACCTCTGCGTCATATGAGTCTGAAGGGGTTAAACGGGGCGGTGCTAGGTTTGTGATCAGTCTTAGTTACATTGCTTTTAAATTTATGTGTGTCCATATTCCGGGGAGGGGGAGGGTAACGCTCCTTAACGCCTACATCGTTTCTCTGTGCAGAGCCGCACCCCCGAATTAGTGACAACCGACGATCAGCCATCTCTGCTGCTTCTACGAGAGTTCTTGGGTTCTTCTCTTTAAGGTTTAAAGTCAAGTCGCCGCCCGTACACTTATAAAACTGCTCTAGAAGCATCAACTGTTTCATCTGATCAAACGTAGTTGTCTTCTCTGATCTGAGCCAGTTTCCCATAGCGTCGGACAGGTCCCGGGTGTGCTCCAAGAAGGTACTGTCTCGCCCCTTAGTCACACCCCGGAACTTTAACCTATATGTCTCGGGTTGTAGCTCGTATGCCCGCAGGACAGCATCCTTTAGTTCCTCATAAACAACGCAGGACTCCAAAGGCAGTGCATCGTAAGCCTTGAGCCCCTTACCTACGAGTCTAGAGGACACAAGGGCCGCCCACTTAACTTCAGGCCACTGATGCTCCTGGCACTTCTTCTCAAATCTATTGAAAAACTCTGTGACACCAGACTCGTCAAATACAGGGACCAGTTTGAGAAGGTGCGACAGAGACTGATCATGCGCACGGTTTCCAGTACCGAGTCGCTGTCCCGTCATCTCAACACGAGACTTCTCTAAATCCATGTCGGCACAGTATCTTGTAGATTCTAGTTCAGTCCTAAGCTCAGCTTCCCTCGTCTGTTGCTGCATCCTAGCCAGCTCTTTTCTCTCTTCTATCTTAGCTAGCTCTTTTCTCTCTTCTATCTTAGCTAGCTCTGTCTGCTGTTGACTCTGATCTTGCATCTTTGTCATCTCGAGCTGAAAGAGCATCTCCGGGGTCAAACCTTGAGGAGGAGGAGGAGATGCAATGATGTTAGAAGTACCCGGTGATCCCCCCAGGGGCAAACCACCCTGCCAGTCACTACCCACCTGCGGAAGCGTGCTCAGGGTCGGTACTCCAATAGGAGGATTGGGAGTCGAGTGAAGGGGAGGCTCGGCCAAAGGGCTCTGAGCACTCACCCTACCTCGTACGCCAGTCACCCCACCCAGCACACACGTCATCAGGTCATCCTTGGTCATGCCACTAGTACATACATGACCGATAGCTGCGGCTAAGCACTGGAGACCGTACCGATTCACACCCACCAACCGGTCGGAAGTAACAGGCCATTGTAAAAAATTCCTTGCATCCTCCTTCACCAAGTTAACAACCTGCCCATGCTGCTGCTCCTCAGCTTCTACATCACGTACTGTGTCTTCATCCTGCACTGATCCGCTATAAGACATGATGCTCACTGAAGATTTTTCACTTTGATACACAAAAAAGAAGTACCCCAAACTCTTATACCACAATATTCACAATCAAATATTCTCGGAGACCGCTTAAGTGCTATATTACTTTGCTAAAAAAATAATTCTTGCATGTCCTCAAAAAATATTCCACAAAATCAACAAATGTTCACTGCCTAAACTGTGAGAAAAATCTGCACAATAACCTGCAATTATATGTCAGTTCACCAAATCCTGAGCTAGGTCGCCATTTGTTACGATCGGGGTCTCGTATAAATCAGTGGCTCTTATACATTGGACTAAACTGGCATAAATGCAACAACGGAAACACTAGATCCAACCCCTGATATATAATCCCGTCGAACAAAGAACACATATTATACCCTCCATAGTTATATCTGCGATAGCGGGGTATCTTAACTCTCAGTATCTATGTGCTTCTACTATAGGCTGATGTTCTCTGAAACAGCCTATTACCTATAACATATGGTTGCTTAGTTATGGTACACAAGGAAAAGATAGTTAACTTAATTAAATCACAAGAGTGATCTAATGCAAACAAGAAGAAGGTTTACTTAACGTTACTTTAATCAATAATATCTGTCACTCCTTTATGAAAGAAAGTGTTGTAAAGTCCTCAAGCACCGAACAAGGAATCTTCTGAATAATGTCGGATGCTACTAAGAAGAACGTATCGGAAATGGAACCACAAAATAGCAGGAGGCAGGACAATGCACGTGTAGGCTAAATACACAAAAAGGCTGGACCTATAATGTTATTGGACACAAGAATATTATAAGTGGTGCAACAGTAATAATGCTCGCCACGAAAAAGTAGTACTCCTATTAACAAAACCGGTCTATGCTGGTTGTGTCTCTCTACAGCAACCTAGACCTCAAAATGCTTGTGTAGAAATAATGTGTATGCATAAAAGAGTACCGGTATTATGATCTAATCCAGCTAATGTCTACCCGGGTTAATAAAGTCTAGCTGGGATGCGCAAAGGTACAGAATTCTGGTGGAGCAAGGCAGCTCCTAGCCTAGTGTGGACCTTGGGTCTGTGCGGCCTGATTACGTTAATACGAGGTGTGGTGGAGTGGTCATGCCACTGGATTGGTAATCCAATGGACCCGGGTTCAAATCCCGATATGTCAATGGGAAGATATTATTGGGATTGAATTTGTGCTGTACCTAGTATCAGTGCATTACTACAAAGCCCACCGAAATGCCAAAAAAATACCCTCATTGTTCCCTGATTAAATAACACTGTATGGATATTCCCATATTCAAAATATGTTACAGGGGGACAATGCCTAGTGAGTTCACTGCTCAATAGGTGGCGTTCTGAGAGTGAGGGTCTGAGTCTGGAGGGTGAGACGGTGAAGCACTTGAGCGAAGCAACCAGCCGCTTCAGAGATGGAGCTGCTTCGAGCCATGATGGATGCTTCACATGTCTCACTCCCCAGACTGGAGCAAGACCTCACGGGCTTCACCGTGTTGAGCGATGGAATGTACAGGCTCTCAGCCTATGCCCGAGAGGGAGTAGTTGGAATATAGAAAAAAAAAAAAAAAAAAAAATATGAAGGGGTGCTCTCTTGAGGATTCTCGATCACAAGTATCGAGTATCCTCCTGGCGACCCTCAAAAGTAAAAACAAATAGAGTTAGAACAGTGTTGGATGGATTAGGCAAGCAGCCCTCATGCACTACACAGTCTAAACTCCAAGGTACACAGACAAAAGATCCACCCAGGTAACCCACAGAATCCGTAGTGTCGTGCAGCTCAAAAGTAGCCTACACACAGTGAAAACACCAACAGCAAGGTACCTGATCCCTAGTCTAGCATTATTTAACCCTGTAGAAACATTAGTGATTGATGGAGACAGTCCGAGCAATACAATCTCCCAAAAAGACAATGACTATCTTCAACCTTAACCTAGTACATAAGAAATGTGAGATCCAGCATATAATACAGTCTGGCCACCAATTCAAGGTGTGGATGCAGGGAACCAGAGGGGGATTGATATTAATAAAAGGTGAGGAAGTAGTGGAAATGATAGAGGCAGTAGAAGAGAAAGATTCTAAGACAAGAGGGTGGAACAGTTCAAGGGAGATGCTTAGAGTATGCTGTCTGGGACGGATCTGACCAGGATATTTCCAGGGACCGCATGGGTGGAGTCCCAGTTCGCAGGAATGGCACGAGGGCGCGCGACAGTCGCCCAGTAAGCAGCCGCCTAGTAGGCCGTGTTAGGCAGGAGGCAACGAATCCCGCGAGGCCTATGTAAGGGGGCCGGCCACGCGCCACACTCACCACCAAGTCACACCACCTGGTCTCTCTCTCTCTCTCTCTCCCGCTCGCCTTCCCATCATTCAACTATTTAACACAATACTTTCAATTGACTAAATAAAATAGAAAGGATTGTGACAGACGAAAACAAAGAACAGTTCTGAACTGTCTGCAACACAAGCTTTCTCGAGAAGGAAAGTACACAATGATAGGTAGTCTGTAGCTACATTCTCTGCCCTGGCGAGTCCTAGCGAGTAAGCCATGCGGTTCTGGGGGAAGCGGTGAGCGTCACATATGTAAGTGTATTACCCAGCACAAGAGGCAAGATATTTGGTTCCAGCTACAAGAGGAAATAGGTGGGGAAGATGTTAATGAAGGTGACGAGGGGGCTGAGGAAGAGAGGGGTGATAAAGGCGGGAGTGACAAATCGGAGGGAGAGCCGGATTTTCCCGGTTTCATGAAAACATGGACAGCTGAGGACACTGGAAAATTTTGCTACACGCTATTGAACAAAATCAAGAACTTGGAGGACCGAGTGACCGGCTTGGAGATAGTTAAGAAGGAAATTGTTACAGAGAATGGTGAGTTGAAGAACAGGTTGGAGTTAGTGGAGAGAGAAAAGGCAGTGATAATGGCTAGGCTAGACACCAGTATCTCTGAAGGTAAAAATGCTTGGGGCATGACTAGAGACCAAGTGGTAAAAGATTTAGACTGTGTAAGGACGGCAAACAGTGGCGAATTCAGGAAGATAATGGATGAACATAAACAGCAAGATGTTAGGATAAATGACCAGGTAAAAAGTATGGTTAAGCAAGGCATCCACGAAAACTCTCAGGCCATCCAGGAAGAAAGTCGTAGGGCTAACTGCCTCATAATATCAGGGGTGGAAGAAAAGGAGGAACTAGACTGGACAAAACGAAGAGAGAAGGATGAAGGTCGCATCAACAAGATTCTGGAATCTATTAAGGATGAGGAGGACACCTGGAAGGAGGAAATATCAGACATGTTTAGGCTGGGAAAATATACAAAGGAATACAATAGACTGGTAAAAATCGAATTTAAGTCAAGAAGGACATGTGATGAAATCATGGCAGTAGCAGCTAGGCTAAAAGGGTTAGAGGGTAGGGACAAAATCTACATCAGGCGGGACATACCAGAAGAAGAGAGAAAGAAGGAGGCTGAACTAAGGAAAACCGCCAAAGAGGAAAATGGCAAGAGGACAGAACAAGAAAAGAATAAGTTTTTTTACATAGTAAGAAAGGGGAAGATTATGAAACTTTCGGTAAAGAGAAACTAAAAGAAAAAGAGGGTAGGGAACAGACCGCCGCAGATAAGGCACTTGGAGCGGGTAATGGGGGACTAGAAAGTATAAGGATTCTATATAGCAATGTCGATGGGCTAATCTCTAAGAAATTAGAACTAACAGACTTACTCAATACTAAGAAACCAGAAATAGTATGTCTCACTGAGACAAAACTAAGAGAGGAACTTGATATAAATCTGCTAGGATGGTCTGAATACAGGATTTGGAGGAGGGACAGAAATGTTCGACATGGAGGTGGAGTGTACATCCTTACTAGGAAAGATTTGATTGTGTCTGAGATAAAACTAGAAACTTTAACAGCAGAAGTTTTAGCACTAGAAATTGGTGGAAACGAAAAAATAGTGGTGATAGTAGCGTATGTACCTCCCAAGACGAAAACATGGAGTAAGGAGGAGCATAGCCTAATGCGTAAGGAAACAATTAGTGTGCTAGAAAATATCTTAGCTTTAAAGGATGAAATAGTCATGTGTGGGGACTTTAACTGCAAGGAAGTGAATTGGGAAGAACTTGAACCCGGAACAGGAGAGGAAAGTTGGGGCTATGAATTTTTAAGTATGGCCATGGAAAATTATATATACCAACATGTAAAAGAGTCAACAAGAGTAAGGGGAAGTGATCAACCAGCTAGATTGGACCTTCTCTTCACAAGAAGGGAGGAGGAGGTTCAAAGTATTCAGTACCTATGCCCACTAGGAAAAAGCGACCATGCAGTTCTCGACATAGACCTACTATTGAAGCATAATCTACCCAAGGAAAGGGAAAAGCACAAGGAAAATCACTGGATGTATTCCAGAACCGATTTCGCAGGACTACGGGATTTTTTCAAGTCACAAAATTGGGATCAGGTGTTATCTGAAAGTGAGGTAGACAAAAAACTCAAGGCATTCATGGAGATCTATGATACTGGTATAAAAACTTTTGTTCCAAAGTACATTAATAACAGAAAAAAAGGAAATCGCAAAGAATGGTTTAACCGCGAATGTAGGCTAGCACAGGAAGCAAAAAACAAAGCCTGGAAAAAGATGAGAAAATGGGATTCGGAAGATAACAGGCAAAAGTATAAAGAGGAGAGAAACAAATACACAGAAATGAGGAGGAGGTCAGAGGCAAACCATGAGAAAGGGATGGTGGAGAACTATGAAAAGATTTCAAAAATGTTTTTCAAGTTTGTAAACGGCAAAAGGAAGATAAAAGCCACAATCGTAAAGATTAAAAGTGGAAACAGAATCATAGAAGAGGATACAGAAATTGCGGAAGAACTAAATAGACATTTTGCATCAGTATTTACAAAAGAAGGAGAATTCATTGCACCAGAAACCAATGAGATAGGTACAGAGGAAATGCCGGAAGTCACATTTAACAGAGCAGAGCTCATAGACATAATGAGTAAGGTGGATCCAAACAAAGCCGCCGGACCGGACGGAGTATCAGGCTGGATTATAAAAGAAAATGCCAAGGAACTGAGTAGGCCTATACCATTATATGATATAATTACCAAATCATTGGACACAGGGATAGTACCTACAGAATGGAAAAGAGCAAACATTATTCCTATATTTAAGGGAGGAAGCAGAGATAAACCACTGAACTATAGACCTGTATCACTATTGAGCATCCTCATGAAGATTCTGGAAAGATTAATAAGGGACAAATGGGTGAACTACCTGGAATCCAAAAGATTAATTACTGACCGACAATTTGGATTCAGAGGAGGCAGATCATGTGTAAGCAACTTGTTGAGTTTTTACTCTAGAGTAATAGATACAGTGGACCAGAGGGAAGGATGGGTAGACTGTGCCTACCTAGACTTTAAAAAGGCATTTGACAAAGTTCCACACAAGAGATTGCTGTGGAAATTAAAACATGAGGGAAAAGTAGGAGACAAACTGCTGAAATGGATGGAGAGCTACCTCAGCGGAAGACAGATAAGAACAACAGTAAGGGGGAAATCGTCAAACTGGACTCAAATTACGAGTGGAGTACCACAAGGATCTGTCCTAGCCCCAATCATGTTTCTAATATTTGTAAATGACTTACCTGAGGGACTAACAAGCTACATGGGCATGTTTGCGGACGATGCTAAGCTGCTTAAAACGATCAGAACCCAGGAGGATTGCCTTGAGCTCCAAGCAGATTTGCAAAAGATCCATGAATGGAGTGTCAAATGGAATATGGAGTTCAATGCAGGGAAATGTAAGACTCTAGAAATGGGTAAAAGCAAGTACAGACCTAGAAAAGATTATAAACTAGGAAACGAAGTGATTCCCAAAGCAGAAAAGGAAAAAGACTTGGGGATAGAATTTAAGGATAACATGTCTCCAGAAAGCCACGTAAATAAGATAGTGAGAGAATCACTAGCACTATTGGCAAATATCAGGATGTCTTTCAATTATCTTAATGAAAACACCATGAAACAAATAATAACGGCAATAATAAGACCCAGGATGGAATATGCATCTGTAGTGTGGTCCCCTCACATGAAGAAACATATCCACAAAATTGAGAGGGTACAGAGAGCAGCTACGAGGATGATCCCAGGTTTGGAACATTTGAAGTACCAAGAGAGGCTCGAGAGATTGAATCTACCTACACTGGAACAGAGAAGGAAACGAGGACAGCAAATTCAGATATACAAATGTGTTAGAGGTATTGACAAAATCGACCAAGACAACTTCATAGAGAGGGATGGAGGTGAGAGAACAAGAGGTCACAGCTACAAACTGAAAGTGCCTAATAGTAAATCTGATCTGAAAAGTAAAAGATTTCCTACCAACTCGATTAGTGGGTGGAACAAATTGCCAGCCGAAGTAGTGTCTGCACCATCAGTGCATAGTTTCAAAGCACGGTATGACAAACATATCTTAGGAGGCAGGAATTAACGAGCATGCTCACTCCCGCAAATACAACTAGTGTAAGTACAACTAGTGTAAGTACACACACACACACACACACACACACACACTAACGCTCCAATGATTTCCGTTGTAGTTAATAAATAATGTTATGACATGTAAAACCTATGTATGTATGTATGTATGTATGTATGTATGTATGTATGTATGTATCTATGTGTGTATGTATGTATGTATATATGTATCAATGTATGTATGTATGTATGTATGTAGTCAAGCACTTACCCCATTTGTTCCTGTATTATATTTATTTATTTATTGTTTTATACTTGGAAAAATACCGGTAAACTACTACGAATAATACCTGTACTTATACTTGGAATTATACTTGGAATAATACCTGGCATATTACTTGGAATAATACCTGTACTTATACTTGGAATTATACTTGGAATAATACCTAGTATATTACTTGGAATAATACCTGGCATATTACTTGGAATAATACCTGGCATATTACTTGGAATAATACCTGGCATATTACTTGGAATAATACCTGTACTTATACTTGGAATTATACTTGGAATAATACCTAGTATATTACTTGGAATAATACCTGGCATATTACTTGGAATAATACCTGGCATATTACTTGGAATAATACCTGGCATATTACTTGGAATAATACCTGGCATATTACTTGGAATAATACCTGGCATATTACTTGGAATAATACCTGGCATATTACTTGGAATAATACCTAGCATATTACTTGGAATAATACCTGGCATATTACTTGGAATAATACCTGGCATATTACTTGGAATAATACCTGGCATATTACTTGGAATAATACCTGGCATATTACTTGGAATAATACCTGGCATATTACTTGGAATAATACCTGGCATATTACTTGGAATAATACCTGGCATATTACTTGGAATATTACCTGGAAAATACCTGAAATAATACTTGGAATAATGCTTGGAGTAATACCTGAACAAATATTTAAACAAAAACCTGGCATAATAATTTACCTAATACTTGAAATGAAATACAAATTAATATAAAACGATATAGAAGTAGAAACAAAAATATACTCGAAATAAAAATGAAATAACACTCGAAACCAAACTTAAAATCCCATCTGAACGAATTCGACGAAACTCTACGCGATATAAACCCATAGTTTGGCTCAGTGTAATATTTCACGTTAATTGTTTGTTGCAATGACTTTCCCTGACATTCAACATTGTATTTATTAATGTAGTATTATATGAATTTAGTTATGTAGTATTATATGTATTTAGTTATGTAGTATTATATGTATTTAGTTATGTAGTAGTATATGTATTTAGTTATGTAGTATTATATGTATTTAGTTATGTAGTATTATATGTATTTAGTTATGTAGTATTATATGTATTTAGTTATGTAGTATTATATGTATTTAGTTATGTAGTATTATATGTATTTAGTTATGTAGTATTATATGTATTTAGGTAGTATTATATGTATTTAGTTATGCAGTATTTATGCATTGCTCTTCAGTATGCCGAGGGTAGCCATCAGAGAGTGTTGTGAATGAGTTTCTGGTAATGTGTTATCCATTTCAGTTAAGGGGGGAGGATTTATTTATTGGTCAATATGTAAATATATATATATATATACTGTATATATATATATATATATATATATATATATGCCATACGCCGGTTTCTCCTAAATTACCGGGACGCTATCGCTCGCCAGGAAACAAATTGACACCTAAATGGTACGAAAGGTCTAAATATTGACAAAGGAATGGGGCGAAAGGTCATATAATCGTCAAACTAATGGGCCGGACGTCTTAAAATCTGAAAACTAATGGGGCTAAACATGAGGGACAAGGTGGGGCAGAAACACCAACGATCCCCTCATAAAAGGTATCACTTCGATTGTATACTGAAAATAAAGCCTTTGTTTTAGTTACGTCATGTTTAAAAAAAAAAAATCATGAATATCACCGGCCCCGAATTAGGTTGTTTTCAGAATATCACATTATCGGAGCTTTGGATGATTCAATGGCATGACGAACACACACACACACACACACACACACACACACACACACACACACACACACACACACACACACACACCTCCCCGTGGCGTAACTGATAGAGCGTCTGGCTCACAACCAGAAGGTCCCGGGTTCGAGACCCGGGCGGGGAAGAGACATTTGGGCAAGTCTCCTAACGGTGTAGCCTCTGTTCACCTAGCAGTATAAATAGGAACCTGGAATAAGTGGACGAAGTTGTGACGTCCCATCTGGGGTTGGTGATCGGTTACAAGGTGAGATGGGTATTGTACTGGTCAACCTAAGCTACTGGTCAACCTAAGCCTTCGGGTGAGACTGGTACCGTAGTGAGAATGGTACCGTACAGATTAACTCTAAGCCTTCGTTTCCAGATGTCGCCAATTGGCTAAAATACAGACTACACACACATCCACAGCCATTCCAACGATACATAAAACACTTAACATGCATTTCACGCAATACATTCCCAGTTAAGGAGGCGCGATAATAATGAGCTTAGCTCGCATTGCGTGGATTCCCCTTGACGAACAAGCAAGTGAATAACACACACTACACTCCCCCCATCCTCCCCCTCTATCACACACACTCTCGCTTGCTTGCTTGCTTCCTTCCTTGCTTGCTTGCTCGCTTGCTCGCTCGCTCTTTCTCTCTCTCTCACTCTCTCATACACACACACACACACACACACACACACACACACATATACACACACACTCTTGATCCTTCTTATTCACCCTTCCCCAACATCATGCTCCATTTTTTAAAAGAGAGCCAGTATTTATAATTATATATTTGATAATAATATACTTAAAACAAAAACACAATAAGTATAAACACCATATGAGGAGGAATACTTTATTGACGCTTCGCTTATTGACCTGATGAAGCTCTATGTGAAACGTTGTCAATAAAGTGCTCCTCCTCATAGGGTGTTTATATTCAGTATATAATCGTCATTGTGGTGGTGGGGCCGGGGATTTTTTTTTTTTTTTTGGGGGGGGGGGGGGGGGGGGACTACTCCATATTTTCTTGCAACAAAAAACGAAAACAATACTTCGGAAATCCAGACAAATCCGCTTTACTGTTAGATCAAAACACATGCACTGCTACACACAAACGCGCGTGGACACACACAGTCACATACACGTCCCCCCCCCCCTTTCCCTCCTGCCAACACACATATGCCCTCACTCTCACATGAGGGACTAGTATAGAGTTCTCGAAAAAGGGATCCAGTCCTGACGCTATTCTTGACTCACAGTGTGCTGGCTTAATAATCCAGCAGGGTTGATAGCCTTTGAAGTCCTATTTTAACTAACAAACTCACACTCTCTCTCTCTCTCTCTCTCTCTCTCTCTTTGGCACACACACACACACCCTCACACACACATGAGCTCTCCAAACCACTGACATTACTATTCAATAAATCCTTGCAGTCTGGAACTATGCCTGATCAGTGGAAGATAGCCAACGTAACACCGATATTCAAAAAAGGCAGCAAATCCCTACCCAGTAACTATCGTCCAATTAGCTTAACCTCAGTTGTATGTAAAATGCTAGCAACGGTCATAAGAGACAGACTCGTAAATCACTTAGAGGAAAATAACATACTTAAAGATACTCAACACGGCTTTCGTAAAAAATGTTCCTGTTTAACAAACCTCTTAGACTTCTTCCACGATATCCTCAACCTCTACGATGAGAGTAAAGCTGTAGATATTATATACCTTGATTTTCAAAAGGCCTTTGACAAAGTTCCCCACAAACGTTTACTGCTAAAACTAAAAGCGCATGGAATACAAGACGGTGTGTTGAAATGGATACAAAATTGGCTCAGCGACAGAAAGCAAAGAGTAGTCATAAACGGTAAGGCATCTAAATGGACCAATGTAAGTAGCGGGGTACCCCAGGGATCGGTACTAGGACCAATTCTCTTTCTAATTTACATCAACGACATAGATGAGGGTCTCACCTGTACAATCTCAAAATTTGCTGACGATACAAAAATTGCAAATAGCGTACTCTCAAAAGATCAAGTTGACGATATGCAACACAATCTAGATAAATTGTCACATTGGGCCCAAATTTGGCAAATGAGTTTCAATGCGGATAAATGTAAAGTACTACATATCGGATACCTAAATGAGAAAGCAAACTATTCGATGAATGGCACTCAGCTTAAGAATGTAAACAGAGAAACCGATCTGGGAGTAACAATATCGAGTAACCTAAAACCGAGTCAACAATGTTCAGAAGTTGTTAAGAAGCAAACAAAATAATTGGCTTTATAGGCAGATCATTTGAGCATAAATCCAAAGACGTAATCCTCACCCTTTACAATTCCTTAGTCCGCCCTCTTCTGGAATACTGCGTTCAATGCTGGTGCCCTAATTACCAAAAAGACATAAACAAGCTAGAACGAGTGTAGAGTTACCAAAATGATACCTAGCCTAAAGAACAAACCATACGAAGAGCGTCTTAGATAATTAAATCTATTTCCTTTAACCCAGCGCAGATTAAGAGGTGACTTAATTCAAGTGTTCAACATCATCAAAGGCATCGACAATATGAACTGTAGTAAGTACTTCACTATCGACCAATCTAATTACACGCGGGGGAAACGGTTGCAAAATTATTGGTAAATCTTTTAACTCACACGAATCTAAGAATTTCTTCTTCAATCGAGTTGTCAACTTGTGGAATGGGCTTCCCCGAGACATTATAGACTGCAGCACCGTTGATTCATTTAAATTCCGCCTAGACAAATATCTCGCATCAAACCCGCGACTGACTGCGTTTGTAAATGAATAACTTTATTTTATCCTCCCCTCAGTTACTAACCCATATGTCCCCTACTAACTTCCTAGTCCTGCCACGTTAGTGGCAGGGCAGTAGTTCCCATTCCAATGTTCCCTTACCCCCTCTAAACCACTGTTTGGACACTTGATCCTCAGTGTTTTGGAGGACAAGCAGCCTAGAAGGGTCACTAGATCTGTTGTTGCTTGATTTCCTTTGTACTCCTTTGTACACACACAAACAGTAATGGTATTTAAGATCAGTGAGGTTTATACACACTACTGGCCAGAACATACTGTAAATCTCAGCCTGAGGGAAAGTAATTATTCAACCTTTTGTTACCCAGTTCACAAAAAAAAAAAAAAAAAACTCTCTTGAAGTCAAGTAACAACAGACCCAGCGACCCCTCGAGGTTGCATGCCCTCTAAAACACTGCTGTTCAAAGTGTCCAACAGTGATTCAGAGTGGGTAAGGGACAATCGGAAAGGGAAGCACTGCCGAAAGACCAATGTCCTTGGCAGGGTGTCAATATTTTCCTGGCGAACGGTAGCGAGCCAACATGTTTTTAAATATGTTTTGACAGCAAGCTAAATTTATACATTTTTCGATAGAAAAATTTCTCCGGCGAAGCCGACTTTCTTCATACAATGCTGGCTCGCTATCGTTCGCCACAATGACCTTGATATCTGGATGGGGATAAAAACGTCTTTAAAACAGTAGGCTGAATGGGGCTGATTGGATACAAGCCAGATAAAGAGAGAAAAGGAAAAACAAAAACAGGTCACCCCCATTAAACTGTCAGCTTTATCTAATATTACACTTACCCTACACATAAAATTAAATATGTACCCATGAACCCACCAATGCTTGTCCACATACACACACACACACACACACACCATAACCTCTGACATTAGATTGTTCTCTTGTATACATTAAGATCACCATGACAACGATCTATTTTGACAGTACTGTATTGTTTAAACTATTCCAGGCACTCTCTCTCTCTCTCTCTCTCTCTCTCTCTCTCTCTCTTTCACCTACACCCACCTTGTCAGTCAGTCAGCCATTTTCTGCGTATTCCAGTGTGTTTTTTGTTTCGTGTGTGTGTGTTTTTTGTATTTTCTGTTTTTTTTCTTCTGACTAGGCTACGTCAGTCGGCCAATTTTTTGTTATCACTCCAGCAATTTTCTTTTCGTGACTCAGCTACGTCGGTCAGCCAATTTCTGCGTATTTCAGATTTTTAGTTTTTGTGACCTACTGTAGCTGCGTCAGTCGGCCAATTCTTGCGTATCACACCCGGTCGCCTATTCTGCACCCTTGTAGTCTATTCCTGCGGTTTAAAGAATTATCTTTTTTTCTGTTTTTGACTAG
>JBAKBP010032192.1:20000-23476 GCA_037953745.1 Lithodes maja
GCCCAGCCAAGCACGACAGTCATTAATGTTAAGGCGGCAGTGGTTATTTAATTGTCGCCCAGCCAAGCACGACAGTCATTAATGTTAAGGCGGTAGTGGTTATTTAATTGTCGCCCAGCCAAGCACGACAGTCATTAATGTTAAGGCGGTAGTGGTTATTTAATTGTCGCCCAGCCAAGCACGACAGTCATTAATGTTAAGGAGGTTGTGGTTATTTTTTGGTCTATTTATCTATTTAATCATTTATTTTCTAGTTTCCTTGCTAGACCTACATCGCCTTTTATAAACACCCCCTAGACCACTCCCGGCTGAAGACCTCCTCTTAAAATTACTGGTTCGCTGTACATTTTTCAATAGAAAAATGTCCCGGCTGAAGGCTTCCTCTTAAAAATACTGGTTCGCTATCGCTTGCCAGGAAAAAAAGGACACCTAAATATTGCACGAAAGGTCTTATAACTGACAACGAAATGGGGCGAAAGGTATTAAAGGGCATAGCTAGCCAAAAATCACATCCTGTTTTTGTCACTCTTCAAAGCATGTCAATTTGACAAATAATGCACATGTGTTTTGCTTTGTTATAATGTTTACCCTAAAATAACAAACAAATTCACGTTAGATATATCTATTTTAAGGGGGGTGATGACGTCAGCAATGGCCACCCATGACAACAGAGCCGAGATTAAGACCAGTTGACAGTGGTTCACACGCTAGCCTGGATTTGTTTTACAGACTTACTAATGCTACACTCATTCCAGCTCCAATCCTTGCTAAATTATCTTTTATTCTATGTATGGCTCCAGATTTACCTCCACTCTTGAAAATTGTACCCACCCACACCCTCGGACAGTTGATAATTAATATCCAAGAAACAGGATGTTTAATTTTAAGGTCCCGAGAATCCAAGGACAGGGTAAGCAAACATTCTTCTTCACCGCCATCAAAGACTGGAACGACCTACCCCAGTCAGTCCGTGAAAAGAGAACACTGTATTCCTTCAGACGTAGCCTGAAGGAACACCTGAACCGGACAGCTGCGAGAAGGGAGCACCAAGCTTATGTCTACTACTAAATGCGACACAAGAGATAGACAAACCAAACTGAAATGATTACTGATTACGGATTACTGATATTTACTATAGGATGTAAGGTATCTTAAAATAACCCCCTAGAAATACTTTTTCTAAAGTATCCATTTCTTTATCCTCCCCTTTTTTCCCCAGCTAACCTAATCCCACAAGGACCCCAATGGAAATACGCCTAACGGCCTTATTGGGCTATCCTTAGTTGGAATTATGCAAGGCTGGTACATGTCATATTTGTAACAAACTATGTGGTACCAACTCTGTAAATTGCTAACTGAATAAATATTATTATTATTATTATTATTATCCAAGAGAGAAAATAAAATAACCAGTTCGGTCCCAGGGTTACCAAAATGAAAAACAAAATAGTGCTAGATCAGTTTTCAAAAGTTGCTAGAATGTTGCTAGATAGCAAAATATTGGCAACAATCTATAGAATAATACCATGATCTCTTTCATG
Organism: Lithodes maja; assembly: GCA_037953745.1. Taxonomy (NCBI): domain Eukaryota; kingdom Metazoa; phylum Arthropoda; class Malacostraca; order Decapoda; family Lithodidae; genus Lithodes; species Lithodes maja. The sequence continues at coordinate 21,542 of JBAKBP010032192.1, forward strand.
TCGTTTAATATCGCTAATATTCCTAAATTATAACTAGAATTCATGTAACTAGATGCAAGAAAATACTGCTAGATCGAAGTAAATACCTCTAGATCTAGCAATACGTATGTAACATTGGCACTACTGTTTGGTCAGACGATTAGCCATTTGAAAATTCAGCTATCGGTAAGTTTATAATGTAGGGTTACCGCAAAGTTTTAGGATATAGACGCCATCTTGACTCCACGGTGCTCGTATTTTATATCATAATACGTTGTTGTTTGTGCACTTCATCACTAAGGTTATACCACTAATGCAATTAGACTATTTTTTCTATCACCGTCTATCTGTCTAATGCATAGAGATTTTGACCTGCTACATTTGAAAAAAAAATAAAAAAAAAAATCTCTAATGGCAAGTTTTCTGGGGGAAACTTGTGTAAATATATTTATCATATTGCATGTCCATACAAACTATTTTTCATATTTTACCTTTATTATATCACACAAAATAGTAATTCGCGCTTATATAATATTATAGTGTATCTGTCGACGATGTGTACTGGACGAAGTCCGATTTTTACATGTTCGCTATCACCCCCCCCCCCCCCACAAAAAAAAATAAAAATTAAAAACACAAACAAATAAGACACCTGAATGTCGTGCAGCGTCTTATTATCGCCAAACTAATAAGGTGAAACGTCTTAAATTATCCAAGCTAATGGCACGAAACAGGAGAAGTCCACAAAGATACCTATCTATCTATCTATTGCCGGACGCCTTACTCCCCTTACGAGGGTGGCCATACACAGAATGCCCCCAAGCGGATCTATTCCCTGTGAGAGGGACAACCCGAGCCAGTTTAGTGAAGGACTTACAGGATTGACCACTCAATTTAGGATCCGTCCGACTCCGAGGCCCTCTGTGTATCTTGTTAGCACTTTTTCTACAGTGGTGTTTGGATAATCCATCCACTAGCTGCCTTACCCTTAGGTAAGCAGTACGGATTTGTATCAGGTTTATTCCCCTAGACAGGTTGCCAACCAAGGCTGACGAGTCCCATCCACCCGGATTTGTATAAGGTTGTCTCCCCTAGATGAGTTGCCGACCAAGGCTAACGAGTCCCATCCACCCAGCACAAAGATACCCCTCGGAGAAATAGGATTAATTGCAAAATAAGAATCTACATTATACCTGGATTTTAGTACATTTTAGCCCGTAGCAGCTGACTTCTCGACAATAAATGAAACAATATGAAACTACTACTACAAAATCTTCAAAATACCCGAATAAGGAAGATGGGAGATTATCAATTTATCGTCAAATTGATAACAAATATACTTTGAAAAGTAGACACTACATCATATTTTCCAGTTGATGATAACTTGAATATAAACACCATGTGAGGAGGAACATTTTAGTGAGAACGACTCAAATATAGCTTCATCAGGCCAGACTGTCCTGATGAAGCTAAATGCGATTCGTTGTCAATAAAGTGCTCCTCATATGGTGTTTATATTCAATTTATCGTCAACTGGAATAATATAATGTAGTTATTCTATAACATTGTATAAAAAAGTCATCGGATTGAAAATGTAAATAGGTTAGGGTGTAATTTTAACTCGCTTTATATATATATATATAAAGTATATATAATTTTATACTTTTTATTCTTTTGTTTTTGTTTTCAGTTGAATAGCGTCAGTTCTATATTGTGAGTGACAGCTGTCCAGGAAAAGGCTTTCATTTTTTGCCGTATATCTTTGGAAATTATATACCGTATATATATACCGGGTATATATATATATATATATATATATATATATATATATATATATATATATATATATATATATATTATATATATATAAAGAAAGAGAGAGAGTAGTACCGGTAGTAAAATAAAGGGGATAAGAGAGACAGTGGTAGTAAAAGAAAAGAGAGTCTAAGATAAAAC
>JBAKBP010032193.1:0-23475 GCA_037953745.1 Lithodes maja
AGAGAGACATTTAGACCAAATGGAAGATGAAAGAGTTATAATATTAGGTGACATGAATGCCCATGTAGGGTTCAAAGGTAAACAAAAACTAAATTATAATGGACACATTATACTAGATTTGATGGATAAATTTAAATTAAATATGTTAAATGATGACCAGGAGTGTAATGGGGAGATAACATGGCGAAGAAACGAACAATCTAGCGTAATAGATTATGTTTTAATTTCAGATAAAATGTATGAAGATTTTAAAAGTATGAAAATAGATGAAAAGCAAGACGTTTATGATCTGTCAGACCACAACCTTATTGAAGTATATTTTGAGTGGAATAATTCAAATAGTAAATCCTTTAAAGGGAAGAAATGGGAAACAAAAGAATACTATAAAATAAACGAGGAGACCATAGTCAAATTTATTAGGGAGCTAGAAAATAGAATAACGAGAGAAGAGAGTAACGATATAAGAGTCTTCAATAGAGTAATGAAGGAGACAGCTGATGATATACTTAAAACTACCTATAGGAGGAGATTAGGAAGAGACAAAATAAAACAAGAGGCACCATGGATGAATGACAGTATTATAAAAGGTATAAAAAAAGAGGAGATATTATAATAGATTAAGAAGAAATGCTAAAAATAGAGAGGAAGAGGAGAGAAGTAACATACTTTTCTTGGAACAAAAAAGTAAAGTACAGAAAGAGATCAGGGAAGCCATTTATATACATGAGAGGAAAAAGACTAGAGAGATAATAGAGGGAGGAGATGCGAGTAAAAAGATGTGGAAATATATAAATAAACTAAGAAACAAAAGTCAAAACGAAATAAAAAAATTAAAACTTTATAACGATGAAGGAGAAGTATTGTCAGATAAAAGGGCTGTAGAGGAATTAAATATGTTTTGGAGTGGTATATATAAAATGCATGACAATAACATCGAGGAAGTTTGGAATGAGGATATAAATAGGGAATATAGAGAATTAAAAGAGAAAGAAATGGAGGACAGGCAAGAAGGTAAATTATTTAAAATAGGGATGAATGTAAATGATGAACACAATTATAACATACAATCAGTCACAGTTAAAGAGGAGTTACGGGAACACATGGAAATGGCTTTGAGAGTTAATAAAAACATAAACTACATGGAGAAACCAAACATTACAGTGGGAGAATTAAAGGAAAATATAAAGAAATTAAAGAATAGAAAAGCAGCAGGCCTTGATGCAATGAAACCTGAGTTATATAAAGCATTGTCACAAAGTGATAAGTGCTTAGAAAAACTTGCAATGTGCTTTAATAATATTATGGACACAAATGTAATTCCAGAAGAGTGGAAGAAGTCAAAAACTGTTATGTTACCAAAAGTAAATAAACCAAAGGTAAATGAATTGAGGCCAATTGCTCTGACAGACATATCATATAAACTTTTCATGACGACAGCAATTAAAAATAAAATAGAAGAACACATTAGGGAGAATGGAGAGGTAAGGGAGACACAGAGTGGGTTTACAAATAAGGGTAGAATCGAAAATAATCTTTTTATATTGAAATACTGTATAGATAAAATATTTAAACAAAAGAGGTCACTCATAGTAATCTCAATAGACTTTAAAAAGGCCTATGACTCAATCAGAAGGGAGAAACTGATAAAAGTATTAAAAGATTACAATATAAATTCAAATGTTATAGACATAGTAAGTAACATATATAAAGAAGATAGTACAATTATAAATAAGGGGCAAGTAAATGAGACGGAGATTAAGGTAACAAGCGGCATCAGACAAGGCTGTACGGGGTCCACAACATTATTTAAATTAATAACTTATGAGATAATTAAACAGTTAGAAAATAAAAGAGGGTTTGTAGATGAGTGTTTCAAAATAAATTCATTGTTTTATGCCGATGACGGGCTACTCTTGGCTCATACAATCCAGGAAGCAGAAAGAGTAATAGATAAATTAATAGAGATAGGGGGAGAGTGTGGCTTAAGTATAAATAAAGACAAAAGTAAAATCCTAATATTTAATATGAAAAACAAACCAAACAACATACGAGAAATATAAGTGGTAAAACAAATTAAATATCTAGGAATACAAATTAATGATAATAAAAAATGTTTTAAAACCCAGAAAATAGAAGCTTTGGATAAAGCAAATAGAATGGCTAACCTTACATACCCGGTAATATCACAAAGTTGTAATAAGATACTTATTGGAAAAACATATTGGAAAAGTATTGTGATACCAGCAGTCCTGTATGGCTCGAATGTTATAGGTTTTTCAAAAACAGAAATAAATAAATTACAAAATATAGAGAATAGGGTTTTTAGACACATATTAGGGGCACCCAGATATGCCCAAAAGGTAACCTTAAGGGGTGAAATAGGAGCCTCATCAATGGAGGCAAGAATTATGGAAGGTAACATAAAATATCTTAAATATTTAGTTGGAGAGGAAAGTAATGACTTGCTAAGAAGAATCACAGAGGAAAAACTTAGAAATAGTAAAGATCCCTGGACTGCAGAAATTAGAAAGTATGTAGGGAATTTGAAGTTAGGAGAAACAAATTTAGCAAATATTAAGAAGGGCGACATTAGAAAAAGAGTTCTGGACTGGGATTCGGGAAGATGGCGAGAGGAGTTGGCAGAGAAGAGTAGCCTAGAAGTGTATAGGAGTTATAAAAAGGAGATTAAGAGCGAGGAAGATATTTATGACAACACACAGGCATCTATAATATTTTACAGATGTAGGACAAATAACTTAAATCTAAAAGATAGAAATAGGCATGTGGGAGGAGAGACACAATGCGATATGTGTAAGGAAGGAACGGAAGACCTAAAACATTTTCTACTACACTGTTCATTTTATAAAGCATGCAGAATAAAAGATCCAGGGTTCCAACAGCCTTATATTGAAAATGAAAACCAAGTCATCGGACATCTTTTATTTAACAAAGAAATAAGCGATAGAGTGAAACAGACAATCTATCAAATGTGGAGAGTACGAGAGAAAAAATTGAAAGAACTGAAATAAGAAGACTGAAGGAAGACGAGAGAAGAAACAAGACTGAAGAGAGAAGAAAGAAGATTTCAGAAAAAGGGATGAAAAATGAGATATATTTATTTTTAAACAATTGAGCACGTCACAAAAAGTCACAAAAACTCTTAGGGAAGTGCCGACGTTAAGGCTAAACTTCCCGAATTCCAACTGAACTGAACTGATAAATGCTAACATTCGCAATATGAAAAGAAATGTACAGTACAGTACAGTATACTGTAGTATTACAGTTGTTATATTTATATATATATATATATATATATATATATATATATATATATATATATATATATATATATATATATATATATATATATTTTTTTTTTTTTTTTTTTTTTTTATACTTTAAACCTTACGTTAAATGTTACTGTGTTGCAGGGTATCTGTCCTGCTACATCCGTGGGTGACCGGTCAACTCAACCAGTAGACCATTCAACCGGTAGCTCTCAACCAGTAGCCTACCAAATCAACCAATACGGTTAGGTTAGGTTAGTACTATATTTTGGCACTGGTTTGGTTGGTCTGGGTTAATTTGGCACTGGTTGAGAGCTACTGGTTGAAATGGTCTACTGGTTGAAATGGCATGGAACCATATATATATATATATATATATATATATATATATATATATATATATATATATATATATATATATATGTATATATAAAATGGCTTTAATGTTTGGTTAATATACACAGAAACAATACACACATAAATACATACAATACTGGTGAAATTCTCTTAGATCATAGCAACAATTAAGCTGAACACATGGGAAACACGATGTGTAGGCCTACAGTCAGTCAGTCACTCAGTAGCCATGCAGCCCTTACTCCTTCAAGGGGTAGGGAGGATCAGCAAGAGACACAAGAAAGGGAAAAGAGGTGACAGGAGAAGAACACATAACTAGTTTGCTCACAAATAGCAATTACATAAGCATTCAGAAGCACCAATCACTCATCCCCCGAAATCAATGGTTTCACCTAAATGGGTAGGCTACATCAAACACTTACTAACACTGTTAACCCTCTCCGATATATGACGCGATTTTGAGCCTATTGGGGATACTTTAAAACCTTTGTTACCATCAGGGGCATTTAGAAACCTTTAGTTTAGTTACTTCAACCTCTGCAGTTGTCTTTGAGTTAGCTGTGGGCAGAAAACTAATTTTGGAGAGGTAATTATAAGAGTGAGAGAACTCGATTGCTAATCTGACAACCTCTGCGTCATAAATGCGTGAAAGGGTTAAGCAATAATATAAATATTCCTCACGAGTCCCACAGAGTCTCAGTTTAAATCAGTAGCGCAAGGAGAGATCAATTACGGCTAGGCCTACAAGTTCACTCCGTAAAGAACGTCAATTAAAGGGATGGGGAAAGAAAGGGTAGGCTATCAGGTCAGCTTTGATTCTACTTGTAGGTTAGCACTCGTGTATGTGTGGTCTGGTTCTGTGAATTATTACCATTATAACTGTTGCCTCGAAAGGAACAGTGTAGGCTACAGAATATTAATCAGAGTCCAGGATAGTAGGCCTATATGTAGGCTAGATTGTGTCCTCATTCAAAAGATACCTACACAGTGAGAAGGGAGGTCTGTGAAGCAGCCTTCAAGCAAAACTAACACTTTCTTCTTGGTTAGAGACCTGGCATTGATGTCTGGGTTGGCGGCTTGATCCTGGCCTGATTTCACAGCGTGGTAGAGGTCCGACGCGGGTTTGCACCGAGTTATGACCAAGACAGCTAGCGTTTTAACTGACGTGAATTGATCCTCGGCTGATGCCTGAGTCTTGGTTCCGTATTTGGCTATGCTGGCAAGTGTTATAACCGACGCGGGGTAGCACGGAAAGAGTAGGACAGCAAGCGTTTTAACTTACGTTACCTTGTCCCCAGCATGTACGGTAACCAGCCTTTTCCACCTAGGCTTAGTGTCCTGTCCTACCTTAGGAGCTGTCTGTGAGATAACCAAAAATTGGTTTTAAGCCAGCAGGCTGAATGCATGCCGATGGTTGATTCGGCTGAGGTAGTGTCTCTTCTGGCTGGGATGTCACAGTTGGGTCATCTCCGGGCAAAAGGTAGCCTACAGCGACGAGCCACAAAATTAGTCCCTGAATTAAAGCACATGACTTATGAAGAGAGACTGCATATTCTCGACTTGCCATTACTGGAGAAGAGACGACAAAGAGCTATGGGGATCTAATTAAACCTTCAAGATCATCGAAGGGATAGAGAAGTTGGACAAATCAAAACATTTCCTGGAAAACAACAATAGCCTAAGGGGAAATCAGAGGAAGCTTTTCAAGAAACAGAGCAACAAAAATAACAAAGTATTTCTTTTCGCAAAGAGTATTAGCCTACAACCGGGTTGTGCATCGGTTGCACCTGGTGTTTTTTTTTATGCCGGACTAGTTGTGCAGGTTTTGAAATTAGGGGCTGGATAGAGTTTAGAAGAGGTTGTGGTGGTGGGTGCGTCCATGTGTTGTGGTGTCTCCTCTCTCTCGTTTTGGTCAGTAATCGAGGGTTGCGTATAGCATTTGATGTTTCCTGCTGGTGCATGCCTTAGGGATCCTTTGGTTAAAGTTGGAGGGTTGTTGGGTGTGTGTAGGGGGCATGGAAGGTTGAGGAGGATCGGAGCTATAGTGGAGATGGGATGTCAACGTATTATTTCCGATGATTGAGTTTCCCCTATACGTCTCTGCTTGGCTCCGTTTTCTATCACGGACGCCGTGGAAGAAGATGGTGTTTCGGAGGGGTCTCTATGATGTTGATGCTGGTCCTTGATGACGGCGATATGCACAAAGTGTTCATGCAAGTTTTGATCTGGTACTGCATTCCTAGGCTGTATATCAAGTTTCATAGACATCTTTCCACTATAAGGGAGAAGGGGATCCAAATAAATAAATAGATAAATAACCCGTTTAAGATCAGCTGACGGCTCTTTAAATCTTTGACCAATCACAAGGCAGCTTTCAATCAGTATAGACCAGGGTTACCCAATCAAGTCGGCTAGATAGTAAATACAGAATATCGTTCGAATTCATCTAGCTAGATGTAAAAATTGGCCTCTAGAATTCTAGATGATATAGATTCTAGCTATATTCTAGATACCTATGCCATTTGTAAGCGATGTTTTAGATATTTTGCCATTTTCCTAGCGATATACAGTAGGCTATTGCATTTTTTGACTAGCTAGCTTGAATCTAGAGACTAACCTACTGTAGCTACACTTGAACCATTACTCCAACAACCATATATAGAAAAAGAAGATAGGTGAACTCTTATTCGGAAATAGTAATATCCATATGACTAAAAACATATCATATAGTCTACAGGTTTTGGAGGAAGACACAAATAGATAGAAATAATGCAGCTGTAGCTAGATAAGTGTGTGGGGATAGGTGTTTACACCTTACCCGAAAGAGGATTTATGGAGCTCCGATCTTACTCTCAACCATCTGAACAATTTAACCAGCACACCTAAACTTCGTTAAATGCGGATATAGCCTCACGAAAATATCATGCCCTGGTGGGGGCACGAACTCTCGACCCTTGGGTGTGAGGCAGGCACCTTACCAGTTAGACCAATAGAAATATCCCACTTGGCCTGTTCGGCTCAGGGTATTTCCGCATCCGAGGTCTGTTTAGGCTAGCCTATTTTCACTGACTTTACAAGTGTAGGGAATAGGATTGTAATGCCCTCGAAAATGTCCCGCACCCACAATAATACTAACCCGAGTTGACGTCAGGTATAGCGTAAAATAGTCGTAGATGGTAAGTCCAATAAACTCGTCTCGAGAGACTATCACCGTGGTTCGAAAATAGTCGTAGATGGTAAGTCCAATAAACTCATCTCGAGAGACCATCACCGTGGTTCTTAAAAATCGGACTAAGGTTGCTATACTTTTGTACGTCCGTGGTAGTACAGTGGGTTAGCGCGCGGGCCTGGTGGTGATGGTGGTGCGTCACTAACCAGGGTTCGAACCCCACCCAAGGCATCTCAAAACCTGTGGGTTTTTAGGGGGGTTAAATTCCCTTCAGAGGTTCGTACCCCGCGCCAGGTACCAGGAAAGGTTGATCCTAAAGGTAGCCTGGGGATAAATTCCCATTCCTATTTAACCTGGAAAAACCTAGCATTTCATTGGTGGCAGCTAGGGAACGTGACCAGGTAGCTACGTGGAGCACCCGTCACGCGAACCCTATACCAAGAATTGAGATGGCTAAGGTAAAAAGGCTACGATACCCTACGACCTTACGAGGCTAGGGACTAGCCTAACTAAAAAGGAATGTGGTGTAATGCCCTCGAAAATGTCCCGCACCCACAATAATACTAACCCGAGTTGACGTCAGGTATAGCGTAAAATAGTCGTAGATGGTAAGTCCAATAAACTCGTCTCGAGAGACTATCACCGTGGTTTCGAAAATAGTCGTAGATGGTAAGTCCAATAAACTCATCTCGAGAGACCATCACCGTGGTTCTTAAAATCGGACTAAGGTTGCTATACTTTTGTACGTCCGTGGTAGTACAGTGGGTTAGCGCGCGGGCCTGGTGGTGATGGTGGTGCGTCACTAACCAGGGTTCGAACCCCACCCAAGGCATCTCAAAACCTGTGGGTTTTTAGGGGGGTTAAATTCCCTTCAGAGGTTCGTACCCCGCGCCAGGTACCAGGAAAGGTTGATCCTAAACGTAGCCTGGGGATAAATTCCCATTCCTATTTAACCTGGAAAAACCTAGCATTTCAAGGATACTAGACTAAAGTTAAGTTAAAACCACACATCAAGAATAAAGAATTAAACCAAGGAGAATACACCCACTAAGAAGAAAGGGTACGATTTTAGTTACTGGACACCTATTTGACAGGTACCACCGAGGATTTAATACATATTTTGTTTCGGTTTCCACGCATCCAACACCAAGCTACACCTTTTTATGGTCCGGTAATAGTATTGAAAACGATATAATAAGTTTTTAAATGTGGTTTTCGACGAGAATAAAACGGGGCGTTTTTGCCGAAAACCTTGTGGAGATTTCGGTCGACGACCTCAGCTACAGGAACTGCCGCTGCTAGCCTGCTTCCTCCCTGGCCCTGCTGCCTCCAATGAAGTGGTACACGGTGAACCAACTTGTTGTAGTGTGGCCACGTATGGTAGGATGGCGTGGGAGGTGTGTCTTCTATCTTCTGTAGGAAGGTCTATCAATCTATCTATGTGCTCAGGCCCAATCCCCATTTTGGGGGTAGCCGACTCAAGACAGAGCAAGAACAGGGAAAACACAAAAACAACATAAAACAAAAAATAAACAGATAAAAAACACAAACTCTCACACATCCAGGTCACCCAGGAGAAGACCCAGAGACCTGGGTTACCAAGGTCGCTTCAGCACTCCCCCGGCCCCTGACCACCCGGAGAGGTTCCGATCTCGGCAGGCAGACATGCAGCGGAGCCAAAGCCACAAGCCCTCCCACCACACTTCCAGGCACACCCTTCATATTAATCGTCTCCCCGGGCCAGGCGCCTGATGGACTATTATCTAGTCCATCTTGCGCCCGACCCCTTACTCCAAATGACCACGTGTTCACTCAACTATTCATACAAGCATTCTCCATTCACTCCTGTCCTGGTGGCGGATTCTGATGAGAAACTGCAGCGGGTAGTCAAAGAGTTTGGTGTGGTTTGTGGAAGGAGGAAACTGAAGGTGAACGTCAATAAAAGTAAAGTAATGGTGTGTAATAGGGGAGAGCATAGGGTGAATCTAGATGTGAGGCTGGTACAAGGGGAGATAGAAGGGCAGGAAGACCCCCATTGAGATGGAGAGACTGTGTAAGAAAGGCTTTGGATGATAGAGGAATGACTATAGATCAGGCAGGGGAAGTGCAGGTGGTGGACAGGAGTGTAGGAAGGTATCTAGATGTTTCTTGAAAACCTCTACCGTACAGGATGACATATTCTTTAGGTAGATTGGGAGACAGTTGAAGAGCTTAGGTGCTGATCTGCTGAAGGAGTTTGCCCGCAGTGTCATGGTGCTTCTGCTGCTGGTATTCAGGCCTTCTACATAGCACGATCTTCCCCTTGTCCTTTCTTGGCTGAGCGTGATACCGAAGAAAGAAATCAATAAGACGCCAGAAGAAGGAAGAAAGAAGAACAAAAAAAATTGTAAATGGTTTTAATCAAAAGACAGAAATAAAAAAGGGAGGCGCCGATGAAAAGGCATAAAGTTGACAGATCAACTGAACTGAACTGGTGGTGGAATAGGATTAGGAAAGAGTTGGAGAAGGGGAAAAAGAGAGGGGAAAATATAAGTGAGGAGGAAATTCGAATAGCAAGGGAAGAATACGAGAGGGAAAGGAAAAACACAAAAAAATTAATAAGAGGAGCAATAGAGAAGCACGAACAGAAAGAAATTGACAGGATAAAAGAGAAGGGGGACAAAGGAAAAGCTGAGTGGTATAGATGGCTAAAAAGAGAAAAAAGGAGGGAAAAGGTAGTAGTGGAGCTGAATGTAGGTGGGGAAAAAGTTAGGGATGTAAATAAAATTGGAGAGGAAATAAAAAGATAGTGGGAGGGGTAAATGACCAAATAAGAGTAGGGCAATGGAATATTGAACTAAATGAGGAAGAAATAGATGAAAATATGAATGAGATGGTGAGTGAGGAGGAGATTAGGAGGAGTGTGAAGAAGCTGAAGAGAAACAAAGCGGCAGGACCGGATGGGATAACAGCAGAGATGTATATTGAAGGAGGGGAGATGATAGTTAGGATGTTGAAGAAGCTATTTGATAAAATATGGGAGGAGGAAGAAATACCAGCAAGATGGAAAGAAGAAAGGGTCACATTGATCTACAAAGGAGGAGCAAAAAATGTGCACGAAATGGGGAGTTATAGACCAATAACGGTAATAAACATAATAAATAAGATATTTTATGGGATACTAAAGGAGAGGGTAGGAGAGTATGTAGAAGAAAGGATCCTACTTAGTGAAGAGCAAAATGGGTTTAGGAAGGGGAGAAGAGGAACAGACAATATATTTATATTAGATGAGATTATAGAGAAAAAGGCAAAGCAAGGGAAATGTGTGTTTATAGTGTGTTTGGATGTGGAGAAGGCATATGATAAGATTAGTAGGGGAGTTGCAGAAGCAGTGATGGAGAAACTAGGAGTGAGTAGGAAGATAAGGAACATGATAATGAATATGTATGAAGGGGCGGAGACAGAGATTGTGTGGAAAAATATTGCAGTGAAAGGAATCAGGAGAAGGAAAGGGTTAAGGCAGGGATGTAACCTGTCACCACTAATTTTTGCAATGTGCATGGAGGAGTTGGTGAGGAGAATTAAGAGTAAGGGTCAAGGAGTGAAAATAGGGCAGTATAGGCTAGCAATTCTGACGTTTGCTGATGATGTTGTGTTGACAGCAGAGACAGAGGAAGATATGGGGGAAATGTTACAGGAGGCGGAAAGGTTTGGCAGAGACCTAGAAATGAAGTTCAGTGTAGAGAAAAGCAGTATGATAGTAGTAAATGGACCAGAGGCAGTAGAAATGAGGATAGGAGGGGAAAGAATAGAAACAAGGGAGGAAGTGAAGTATTTAGGGGTATGGATAGGGAGGGAAGGGCGACAAAGGACAATGAATGAGAAAATCATGAAGGTGGAGCAGTGTAGTGGGAAACTGTGGAATGTGACAAAAACCAGAGTAAATAAATATAAAATAGTAAGAGAGGTGTGGAAGGACTTTGAAGTGCCGAGAATAATGTACGGGATGGATGTGAGAGGGAGTACAGGGGGTGAAATAAATAGACTGGAGACGGGACAAAATAAAATAGGAAGAATGGGGTTAGGAGCAAGAAGGTGGACAGCAAATGAAGCAGTGAGAGGGGAGATGGGATGGAGTACGTTTGAGGAGAGAGTGGCGAAGGCAAAGTTGAGGTACAAGAGTAGGTTGGAGGAGATGGAGGATCATAGGTGGCCAAGGAGAGTGAATGAATGGGGGGAGGGGAAGAGTAGATGGGCAAAAGAGTGTAAGAGAAAACTGAAAAAAATAGGAGTGAAACAAAGAAGGGTGGGAGAGGAGTGGAGAGATGTAGGGAGTAATGCAGGACTAGGTCAGGGAAGGAGACTAGAGAAAGAGATAGGAACGAGAGTGAAGGAAGTAGGAAGACAGGAATGGAAGAGAAATATGGAGAAGAAAAGTACACTGATAAGATATAGAAGCAAGGGGAGACCGAGAAAAGAGGAGTTCTATGACGGAAGTTGGGGAGCTGAACTACTGTTTAAGGCTAGGGCAGGAGCATTAGAGACAAATAGGAGAACATGGAGGTGGAATGGGGGGGTGAAAGAGTGTCTACAGTGTGAGGTGGGAGGGAGGAGAGTGGAGGAGACAATAGAACATATAGTGACAGAGTGCCAGGGGTATGCAGAGGAGAGAGAGGGGTTGGAAAATGAGTTGAAACGGGTGGTAGGGGAGAGGGAATGGGAAGAGCAGAAAGAGGAGGAGGATGAGGGTGTAAAATTTGTGTTAGGTCTCGGGACAGAAGAGGGGGTAGATGGGGAAATGGGGAAAAGAATGAAGGTAGTGAAAAGATTCCTGGAGCAGGTGTGGCAGAAGAGAAAAAGGAATAGAATAGAATAGGGTGAGGGGGGAGAAGGGGACCAGAGCGGGGGAGGAAGAAAAATGAGATTAAATAGTAGAGAGGGGAAAAGTTAAATTAAGGTAAGGAGAGAACAAGATATTGGGGGGTGGAGGAGGGGGTAAAATAAGGAGGGGAGAGTTCTGCTTAAGCTATATACTTCAATTCTTTGTCTTTAACTATCCTTTCTATGACTACATAATTTCTAAACTACTGTAATTCTTAAATCTAGCTCTAGCTGTTTCTGGAGAAGTCACCGGTGCATAGGTGAGCTGGCTTTGAGAGGGGACAGCAACTCCACAAGAAGAAGAAGAAGAAGAAGGTGTCCACTTGTCATTCACAAGTCTTGCGGCAAAAGTGGGTGTAGTAGCCGACTCCATAACACTGAAGGTTAATACGGTAATTGTATAATGTAGTCTTAAGTTAATGTGAACCACTGTACGTGAGGGAGAAGTGGTCAAAGTTGAGTTTATACTAGTAACTAGCCTACGGTAATGGATGTACCGGTACCTCCATAATTATTAGGCCTATTTCATAGACTAGGCTAGGCGGTTTAATTCTAGGGTAGGCCTAAACCTGACTTTTTGGACTGACAGCGATTTCAGTAAGTTATAATTTATTTTTATTAATGTTTCCTTCAGATTAGGCTAGGCTAACCTAGGCTAGCCTAGCCAAGTGTTGTCGGTAAAATTCAAGACAACTAGAGCTGCCTTAGCCTAGGCTATTTAGCCTACCAAGTTTTCTGTATATTTTTTCAAGGAATAGGCCTAGCCTATAGTGTTTTATTGTTGTTTTTCATGGTTGGAGTGGAGGATATACATTAACTTACCCATTAGGCCTAGGCCTATTCATAAATCTAAAGATACGGCATCAAATGGCGCCATATATTGGGTGAATCGCGCTTTTACAGTAGGAAAGGGAAATTGTGGGGTACATTGGATACACGATGGGTTGAGGGGGGCAACGCCCCCTCACCCCCCCTTGATTTATTGTCATCCTCATATAGGCCTATGTAGATCAGTAAGGGGGCAAAAAACAGGTTGCCGGTATTTATTTTTTTGTGAGTAACGCTCACGCCATTTATTGGATGAATCGCACCAACCCCATCGTTCAAAATAAGAAGAAGAAGGAGAGTCAGGTCGAAGGATTCATTGTGTGCAATGCTTTGTTTACGGTCGGGACAATATTTTGGTGTTATTTTTCGGTGTAATCAGGTTTTTTCAAGTGTTGATAACGAAATTCCTCCATGCGGACTATAATGAGAAAAATATGGCGAGTCTATTGGTCCCTATTTTCCCTAATAATTTTTTTCTAATAGGGTGGATGTAGTTTCCTTGAAGATTATCAACTTCACGTCTATTTTGACGGCATTTTTTTCGGTTATTTGCCCCCTGCTGGCAATATATATGATGATGACAAATTGACAATATGTCATGGGGGGGTGAGACCCTCAACATATTATTGTATCCAATAGCATTCAAAATAGACGGGAACATGATTGCAAAGGTCCGACGCCTCCCCCGCTGCCGCCGCCGTCCTGTTTACATTTGTCGATTGCCGTGGTTAAGTTCGCGTCTTATTTAGACCGATTTGTTTTCGGTAATTTGCCCCCTGCTGGCAATATATATTATGATGACAATGTGTCATGGGGGGGGTGATGGGGGGCAAAGCCCCCCTCAATATATTATTGTATCCAAAGGCAGTCAAAATAGACGGAACATGATGGCAAAGGTCCGAAACCACTACGCGTAGTGTAAACAAGGCTGGCGGTACGCCCGCACTTAACATTCTTACCAAAATTAAGTTTCAACCCTCGGCAAAACCTATTAAAAACCGGTAACAACATGTCTACCAATAATGTCTGCCTACCTTAAAATGGTTTTCAATACTCTGTTACAGACGGCGAGGCTTTCAGCGACGCCATTTTTTTGTCTATCGTTAGCAGTTTTACTCAACCTGCGGGGGTGGCAGCCCCCACCCATAATACTAGGATAGGTTAGGTAAGGTTGTTAGGTTAGGCGGTAAAAATTTACCTATGGTCCCGTTAAAATATCCTCAAGTAACCTATTAAAAACTGTTCAGGGACTGGTTAGAACTTGTAGGATGTTTAATTGAAGGTCGGAAACATAGCTATTTACTGAGAAATAAAAGTCTTAAAATGCGCTATGTTTTACGGGAGGGTCTGTACGCCGTCACATACGCGCGGCCCCGCCCACTGCCCAAAATGGACAAATATTATATTAGATTAACCTAACTTAACCTAACCTAACCTAACCTAACCTAACCCTAATATAACATAACATAACATAACATAACATTACCTGGGAAAGAGAGGGCAGGGACCCTGAGTGACCCATAGCGCATTTTAAGACTGTTATTTCTCCGTAAATACTGATTTCCGACATTCAATTAAACATCCTACAAGTTCTAACCAGTCCCCTGAACAGTTTTCAATAGGTTACGTGAGGATATTTTAACGGGACCATAGGTAAACATTTATCGGTTAGGCTAATGTAACCATAATAATAACAAATAAAAAACACCTTGAAATAGCTGTGGTGCGTCTCGTAAATATTGACCGTTAGGCTTACTATGAACATATATTACCTGGTAGGTAAGGGTTCGTGTTATATCCCACGTACTAGATACTACGGACACGTAGGTGTTACAGTAGTTAGCCTTGTATCCAATTTAGTAGGTCTAGGTTACTGGGTACTGTATTTATGATTTCCAAAAACTGCTACATTTTCGATAAATCAGGTTTTATGGGTTTGTAATTTGGGAAAACCCGAGCCAATTATCGAAATAACATCACTGTCTTTTTTTACTCTAGAAACTCCCAAAATCCAAGCCAACTTATGCTAAAACTTGGCTCAGGTTTTCGATATATCGGGTTTTATGGGTTTGTAAATCGTGAAAACTCTAGCCTAATTTCGAAATTAGGTTACTGTCTTTTTCAACTATAAAAAATCACAAAATCCGAGCAACTTATGCCAAAACTTGGCTCGGGTTTTGAATTCTTGGGTTTTATGCTTTTCCAAAACCTTAAAACCTGAGCCAAGTTTTGCTAAAATACGCTATTATCTCCATTTTATGCATTTCTATATATCTATCTATTGCCTGACGCCGTGATCCCCGAAGGGGTGTCCACGAACGAACCGCCCCCATGCATCTCTGTCCCCAGTCAGTCAATGCCCCTCCCCCCAACCAGCACCGCCTTCGTTCATGTACTTCCTCACTCCATCCTTCCACCTCTCATTCGGTCTACCTCTCCCTCTCTGTCCCTCCACCTCGCTCTCGTACACCCTCTTAGTCATTCTCTCGCTTTCCATACGTTCCATATGGCCGAACCATCTCAAGTTGTTCCTTTTCACACTTTCCAGCACATCTACCTCCACACCACACATCCTTCTTACTTCCTCATTAGTCTGTCTATCCCTCCATGTAACTCCGCACGCACTCCTTAAGTAATTAATTTCCACTGCTCTCACTCTTGGTCTGAGTCTCTCAACCAACATCCATGCTTCGCTTCCGTAAGTCAGTGTCGGGATTACCACACTGTCATGCAAGGACTTCTTCACTTCCATGCTGACCACCCTATTTCTTGTTACTGCTTTTAGCGTTCCTACAACCCTCTTCCCCTGTTGTACCCTCTCCCGCACTTCTGCATCCATAGTCCCATCTTTACTCAACACTGCCCAGATACTTAAAAGAGTTGACGATCTCCATAGCCTGACCGTTCAGCTTCACCTCACACTCTGTGACTTCACCCTTTCGAAGACCATAACCTTGCTCTTCCCCGCATTTACCTTCAAATTCCGTTTTTCGCACACTGTTCCAAACTCATTTACCAGACCCTGCAACTCCCATTCATTATCACTCATCAGAACTGTATCATCCACAAACAGCAGTAGCTTCCACTCAATTCCCTCCCTTTTCAGCGATACACCAACATCCGCTGCTCTTGATAGTATTTCTTTCATGACTCCATCCATATATACAGTAAACAACCACGGGGGACATCACACACCCCTGTTTCAAACCAACATTCAGGTCAAAGAACTCGCTCTGCTCACTCTCCAAACGTACTGCCGCCTTTGCACCCTCATACATGCTCTTCACTGCTTTCAGCAACTTGCCCTCTACTCCGTATATTCTAAGTACTTTCCACAAATATTCTCTATCCACTCTGTCATAGGCCTTCTCCAAGTCCATAAAGGCAACATACACCTTTTGTTTCTTCTCCAGATATTTCTCCACAACACAATTCACAACCCCTCATTTTCCCTGATCTTCATAGCCCTCCCCACTATCGGGCGGTGTATCGTAAGATTGTAGGAAAATGGGGATTTTTTTTTTTTCGAGGTTTGTAATTAATTACAAACACTATATATTAATGAAAACTAACAGATTCCCGAAAAATAATCCTTGGGAAAATTTGTGACATCAACCCTTCCCACCCGGGGGCCCCCTCCTAAGGACAGTGTCAGGTACCCGGGCGATTTGGCCGAAAAACGTCTAGGCCTAGGCTACCGTATCTTTGTTATTTTAACTGCTAGAAATTTCCCACACATCTCTGAACGTAGTGTAGTTTCCAATCTGTAGACTGGCATTGAGTAGAGCTCTGTAAGTCAACTGGTTCAGTTGTCATGACGATTTCCGTGGAGCTAATTTTGCCGCGATGTTGACAATATCGGAACTTTTCAGACAGTAATTTCGTCATACCATACAACAACAACATTGATCCGACATCTCCTTCTTGTTTTCGGAGGTGCGGTGACGCAATGACCGGCTTAGTTTACATGCGTCGGACGCACGGCGTTCAGACCAAGCTGAATAGGCTTTCAAGCTTACTGCCTGTTATAAGGACACCCGGGGTCCTGCCCATCTGCCGCGGTGTCCTTATAAAAGGACAGCCGGGCTGGAAGGGTTAAATGGAATTTTTCCCCGGTACCTCCATAGGCCTAATTATGTCATAACCTAGTCTATAGACTAGGCTAGGCTGTTTAATTCTAGGGTAAACCTGACTTTTTGAACCGACAGCGATTTCAGTAAGTTTTATTTATATTTTTATCCTTCAGATACAGGCCTAGCCTAGTGTTGTTTTATACTGAAGAGGAGCTGAAGTGAGTATTTACCCATTAGCCTATACAACAATCTAAAAACACGCCCCCCCACTTTCTCTCTGATGCATATTTATGATTATTCATGGTCTGTAGCGGGTCTCGATGCTGATCGAAGGGTCAGCACTTCGAGCCCAGGCCGTGCCATTGGTAGATATGGTATGATTTTACTTGCAGGACACGCATTTGACAGGTACCACCAAGGATTAATACATATTTGTTTTCGGTTTCCACACATCCAACACAAAGCTACACCTTTTTCTGATCCGGTAATAGTATTGAAAACGATATAGGCCTAATCACTTTTTAAATGTGGTTTTCGACGAGAATAAAATGGCACGTTTGAGCCGAAAATCGGGAGTCCGTCGTTGCTGCTTCCGATTGTCGGTTTGTTTATTACAGGACGCTCGACGACGCATGACAATATTGTCATTAACCTATCAACCTAACTTAACCTGGGGGCTGCCGCCCCCAGACCCCCGCCGCTGTTCTAAATAATAATGTAGAAGACATAACATCACTAAAAAGTACTGCGGGAGAGCGAAAACCACCTCCACACTCCGCCATTTTAAGTCGACCGCCAAGGCGGGAGGGAAGTAGTAGGCTAACTTCGAGCGTAAAGTAAACAAAGTGACGCCGCTACTTCTACGAACGCAACAGAGTTCTCTTTATATTTCGTCCCATATTATTAATATTAAAGTGTCCCCATTGTTTTTTTAGTGTTTCGTACACCAGAAAAGGGTGTAGCTTGGTGTTAGTTGCGTGGAAACCGAAAACAAATAGGCCTATGTATTAAATCCTTGGTGGTACCTGTCAAATGCGTGTCCTGTAAGTAAAATCATACCGTAGATATCAAGAGTTTGGTCAGCTCGGTCTAGCGATTCGTGGTAAATGTCCAATAAAGTCCCTGTAGCAAGGGCTCGCCCTAGCCCCTTCAATCAAAGGACGGCACGGCGTTAAAAACTGCATAGGCCTAATTCATGCCCTTCAACATGATTTTGTGAGTGTGACAATATTGACACCTGGCGGTAAGCGGTAACCACTAAATATTTTTTTTTTTATGTAGAAATGAAAGATAATATCATACTAACCTTCTTGCGGATATTTTCT
The DNA here is from genome assembly GCA_037953745.1 of Lithodes maja. Lineage (NCBI taxonomy): Eukaryota > Metazoa > Arthropoda > Malacostraca > Decapoda > Lithodidae > Lithodes > Lithodes maja. The sequence goes on from JBAKBP010032193.1 coordinate 17,900, forward strand.
CCACCAACTCAACCTTAGATGAAATAAATCAAGATGTCCCTGTACTTAATTTTAATTCGCCTGAAATTCCCTCACTTAAGATCCACACCAGACATGTCAAAACTATTTTGCAGAATCTCTCAGTAGATAAGGCTCCTGGTCCAGATGAAATTCCTCCAATAGTACTTAAGAATTGCTCCTTGGTGCTCGCTCCTGTATTGGCAAAAAATTTCCGTCTGTGTACTCATACCTCATGCTTCCCAGTGCCCTGGAAAGAAGCAAACATCCATCCAGTTCCTAAAAAAGGTGCCTCTTCAGATCCATCAAACTACAGACCAATAGCTATAACTTCCACTCTTGGTAAAGTCTTTGAAATTATATTAAATAATCACATAATTAAGCATCTTGAGAATAATAAATTAATCAGTGATAGGCAATATGGTTTTAGACGATGTCGATCAACTGCAGACATGCTTTGCCTTCTTACGCATCAAATCAACCAAGCTACAGACCAACGTGGTGAAACACATACAATAGCACTGGATATATCAAAGGCATTTGATAGAGTCTGGCATCAATCCTTATTGTCGAAGATGTCACACATCATTAGTTCCACTAATTTCTTCTTATCTTCATAACAGAAAAATACGTGTAATGGTAGATAGCCTTTATTCTCAATTTCACTCAATAAATGCTGGTGTTCCCCAGGGATCAGTTTTGGCCCCAATTCTGTTCCTCATTCATATCAATGATCTCATATCTACCACTCATAATCCAATACATTCCTACGCAGATGACTCAACACTCCACAGTTCCTTCACATTTACCAATTCTTTCACCCAACCCGATCTTACAGATTCAAAAATAAACACTGCAATTTCTCTGAACCAGGACCTTTCTAGAATTAATGGATGGGGACAAAAGAATCTAGTTTCCTTTAATGCACAGAAAACCAAGTACATTCAATTTTCTAACCGACAGAATCTCACTGACTCCCTTATATTTTTTAATGATGTAAATATTCCCACTTCCCCTAGTATTGACATTCTCGGTGTAACATTAACTACTAACTTGAGCTGGACACATTATGTTAGAAGCATTGCTAAGAATGCCTCTAAAAAACTGGGACTCCTGTACAGAGTTCGAGAATTCTTCACTGACGAGCAGTTGGCCGTAATATATAAAAGTCATGTGCGTTCTCAGATGGATTACTGTTCACCTCTGTGGGGTGGAAGTGGAGTGGTTGCATTGAGGCAGTTGGACAATATTCAAAATAAAGCTATTAGATTAATCAATAACCCTGCAATCACACAGGACCTTCCTACATTATCCATACGAAGAAACGTTGCATCCCTTGCATTATTCTACAGATATTTTCACAGCAATTGTTCCGAGGAACTTGCTTCAATTGTGCCGCCGCCTCCACATCTTTCCCCGTAGAACTAGGGCAGCTGAGAGCGCCCATGAATTTACACTTTCTCCTCCACAATGCAGAACTTCTGCATATCAGAATTCATTTATCCCCAGAGCTACTACTCTTTGGAATTCACTTCCCTCGAATTGCTTTCCACAAACTTACAATCTACAAATGTTTAAATCCAGTTGTTACAAACATTTTATGAATGGAGGATGCCTTTAGGCACATGGACCTTTTTGTTTTTTCTGTGTTTTTCCTTCCTCCGTTCATTGTCTCTTAAAAAAAAAAAAAAATACTGTGCAGTCGCGCTAATAAGTCATGTCTCAGCTGTCATTATGTTTGGCTCGCTCTGGACTGTAATAATGTCTGTCATATGTTGAATACGATGGGTAAATGTAGGAACCTGTTTGTATGGAAATTCCCGGCGCGACCGAAGCCACTCCAAGGACCCGTGCCCCCAGGGGGGGGGCAGGGGATAGTTGTGACGGTTTGGCTCCCGAAACTGCTCCCCGCGGCCGGCATCCGGTTGTCCTCCACTGGTCGATTGATCTTGTCTCCGGCCGTGGAGGGTCGGCAGCCATCCGCGGTTGGCAGCTCCGGGAGGTGGTCCCACGGCGTAGACGCCGCCACATCAGGACCTATATCTGTACATGCACGATATAACTACACCCAATACTCCCCAAATAAACTTAGCCTCCTATGCAGATGACATAACACTCACATGCACACACCATGACCCAAGAAGAGCAACAGATCTCCTTCAACCCTATCTCAACACACTACATGGCTGGTGCACTACAAACAGACTTAATCTAGCCCCAGCCAAATCCACCGCAACCCTGCTCACAAGCTGGACAGGTGAACACGAATACATCCCTCAACTCACCATAAACAACACACCCCTAACACATACACACACACCCAAAATCCTAGGAGTAACATATGATACTCATATGACATTCAAACAGCACACCACAAACATTAAAAAGAAACTGACACCCAGACTTAACGCCCTCAGGTCACTTGCTCACACAAAATTTGGACACAACAAAGAAACTACCACCACAGTATATAAACAATACATAAGATCAGTAATGGAATACGCAAGCCCAGCCTGGGCTTCTAACCTAGCTGAAACACATCATAAGACCTTACAGACTATTCAAAACAAAGCCCTGAAGATCATTACAGGCTGCACAGCTACTACACCCACAGATCATCTACATCAAGAAACAAAAATCCTCAAAGTCAAAGACCATCTGGACATGAGAGGCACTCAATTCCTGGCAGCAGCCTCCACGAACCAAGACCACCCACTAAACTACATGGCAACACATCCACAGACACCAAGAAATATCAAAACAACACCCAGCACACGGTATCACACAAAATTATTGTCCTCTCTCCCTCCCTGCCCACCCCGAACCAACTTCCAGAAGCACATCCATACTCATATCTCTCGCCAATCCATCCACTCACTCACAGACAACACGCAGCTGCATGCACGACCTCCCGAAATCCATCCTTCCGAATCCTCCCTCCCTCGCGAGGACAGAGTCCACCTGGCCAGGCTGAGATGCGGACACCATCCAGCTCTCCTGAGCTATCAGAAGAGACTGGATGACTCCGTTGTCGACGCCTGCCCGGGATGTAACACAGCACCCCATACCATTAAACACATCATAGAAGACTGCATTTCACACAACCACTTACGCCAACAACACAACCTACACTCAATGAGAGCTCTGTGGGAAAGCCCGATCGTGGCCATGGCCTTCCTCAGGGACTCGGGGCTGTTCGGCCAGGCAGCTTAGGGAACAACAACAACAACAACCTGTTTGTATATCTCACTCGAAACGAATAAATCAAGTTTTAGATATTGCTGATACCAATTATTGATCAAAACATACTTGTGCTGAGACATCACTTATTAGGCCAACTTTACATGTACAGTCACGCTAATAAGTGATGCCTCGGCACCAAGTATGGTTTGATCAATAATTGGTATCCGCAATATCTAAGCTTCATTTCTTCATATCGAGTGAAATATACAAATATGTTCCTAAACTTACCCACCTTATTCAACATCTGACTAACATTAATACAGCACAATACAAGCCAAACGTAATGACAGCTGGGACATGACTTATCAGCGCGACCGTACTGTATACAGTAGTACTATACTGAACAGGAAGTTACTGTTGCAAGGTATTTCCCAATGGAAATACCTCTAACGGCCTTATTGGGCTATCCTTAGTTGGACTTATGCAAGGCTGGTACATGTCATATTTGTAACATACCTGTACTATGTGGTACCAACTCTGTAAATTGCTAACTGAATAAATATTATTATTATTATTATTATTATTATTATTATTATTATTATTATCTTTTTTAATATATCTTTTTATTTTCCAGATTGGTATTGACCGAGCAACTCTCCTTCATGGCAAATTCATCTGTTACTGTTTTGTGCCCAAATGGAAGAAGGGCTAATGTTAAAATAACTCCAAATACAAGTGTACTACAGGTAAGTTTGAAGTACAGTACACTATACCAGTAGCTTCAGTTGAGTCCTATAGGTAGCGCCAACGAACTTCACAAAAATTTGGACCCCTTAACTTCTTTTAACTCAAAATGAATGAAAGCAATTGGGCTGACATTTCTATCATTTAGAAAGAATCCACCAGGAAATAGGTGTGGATATTTACAGCCAGTTTGCTCAAGGTCCTTTTGAGTTACGAAGAGGTCAGGAATCAAGATTATTTCAAGTTCGTTGGCACTACCTATAGTGATGTAAATGTTTTTGTTCCCGTCGAAGAGAACTTTTTTTTTCTGGAAAAACACCTACCAAGATTATAAAAAAAAAAGTTCTTGTGTTTTGCAATAAATGGTAAAATGTTAATTTGTTAGATGCTGTACCCTACTTGTAGTGAATTTATTCTATACACTTTTCTTTTTTTGCTATTTCTGCAGAACAGTATTAATATTAGGAGAGTAGTACAGTCGCGCTAATAAGTGATGTCTCGGCGCCAAGTATGTTTTGATCCATAATTGGTATCAGCCATATCTTAAGCTGCATTTCTTCATATCGAGTGAAATATACAAATATGTTCCCACCCTATTCAACATCTGACAGACATTAATACAGCACAGAGCGAGCCAAACGTAATGACAGCTGGGACATGACTTATTAGCGCGACTGTACAATCTTTAATTTTATATTTTGTGATAAATAACTGATGAAAAACTCTCTGGCTTGCAGATACTCGAGGATGCTTGCAAGAAAGAAGGCTTCAATCCCGATGAGTATAATTTAAAGTAAGATATCAATGCAGTAATTCTGTAATTTTATCCAGTTAGTCATTTATAATTTACTATAGTTATCAAAGTGTTTGTTTGTTTATTTTGCAAGTTTACATTATAATTATATGAAGGGTGCGCCTGGAAGTGTGGTGGGAGGGCTTGTGGCTTCGGCTCCGCTGCATGTCTGCCTGCCGAGATCGGAACTTCTCCGGGTGGTCGAGGGCCGAGGGAGTGATGGATGGACCTTGGTGACCCTGGTCTCTGGGTCTTCTCCTGGATGACCTAGATGTGTGTGAATTTGTATTTTGTTTTTGTGTGTTCATTATTTTCTTTCGTGTTTTGTGTTGTCCCTATTCTGGCTCTGTCTTGAGTCGGCCACCACCCCCAAAGAAAAATAGGACAAGTGGGGATTGGGCCTGAGTATATAGATAGATAGATCTAACAGAAGCAACATTCAGTCTCATTACCATTCGAGGAGGAGGTAAAAGTCGGAAGCTAGTCTATTTTATTAGAGTTTTGGAATAATACAGTATCTGCGCTCCAGCAATTGCTATAGCCGTCCGCGTCTATATAAAAAATCGGAATACCCAAGTATATGTGCAAAATACCCCCACAATACCAAGTAGTCCTGGGATTTGGTCAGAGGAATTAGAGTACCGGTAACATGACGTAACTTCGGACACTCTAGAAAATATATACAGTACAGTACAATGAACCACAGTTATGGGATAAATACATGATGTTATGGAAAAACAAGTAGGTCATGCGGTGTTCTTCCGTAATGCAGAGTCATTTTTCCATAACTGTAGCTTACATACCTTTAACCAGAAATGTCCGAAGTATAGCCACTGTCCGAAGCTAGGTCATTTCACGG
>JBAKBP010032194.1:0-23474 GCA_037953745.1 Lithodes maja
CTCGTATATCATTTCCCATGACGAGTATAGATATATGTAACCCGTGTTCAGTCGCCCCTTGCATTGTTCCTCTAGTAATTAAGTATTAATATTAACATTCCCCAACATCTTGTCTTGCCAGACTAAGCTTCTGAAGACCCATCGCCCCATAAATCTATGTATTCAATCCTTAGGTTAAGTATTTTATCCGCCATTGTGTTCACCTTTTTTCCATTTACTTTTCCACAATTGTCATACGTCTTCCCCTTGCCTCCTTCGTATCCACAGTCCACACTACGCCAATTTACTTCGTGTCATACACCTCTTACCCCAACCAGAGATTGTATAAGATAACCTGGTTACCAGTATCTGTCATAAGTACCCCGAAACAATAACTAAGTACCCCTACGAACTGCCGCTGTTGTTGGTATATTTATATTTAATAGAAAATGCAGTTCCCAGGGCCAACTAATAGTATCCATAACCCCTCGGACTGATCACATAACTCTATCTTTTCCAGACTCATATACCACCCCATAGTTGCATTCCCAGGTAGCATTTGGCTAACGTATTCTACTGCCTTTTCAAACTCCAATATCAATTGTAGCCTAATGCCACCCCCACGCCCAGGGACCTTAGGGGCAAAATTTCCCTGTAGCCCTTGAACTCTCCCCCCCCCCTCTCATTAAGACCCCGCACTTCTCTACTCTTGTCCGACCTAGCCTCTCTCTCATACCTCTTGAAGATCCTTGAATTGTCCGTTGCTAATGCTCTCCAACCTTTTATATATATACTCCTATCCAGCCTACCTTCACTTAGTAGGCCAGAACAACATTAGAACTTTACTAGCCCCTTGCATGCCATATATTCTCTTACAACCCATTCACAACCCTGCACCCAATGGTCGTCGGTGCGAGGCTAGCCGCCTCGCCAGTAACTAACTTCTATTGCCATACTTCCAGATAAATGTGGCAGAGTTAGCAACCCAGTCTCCACCACATCCAGCAAACCCTACAATTAACAACCAGCCGAGTAAAACCAGCTAGCCAAGGCACCTTCGGTTTTGGTATTAAGGACACCCACATCTGTCTCATACACAGAGGGTTATTACGAACACTGGTGATATGGCAAGCCCCTAGCCACAGCCGCCGGACGACTATCACAGAGAGAGGGCGCCCAGCCCCCCCTTTTTTTGCCCACCCGAGGAGGAGACCCCCACCCCCGCGGAGGTATACCTGACCCCTGCTTTGACTTATGAGTCATTGCCAGGTAGCACAGGAATTCTTCCTATCAATGAACTAACCATGCATGATTAACACCTTTACTAACCTCTATTAACTCACAATAAACCATTTACCTTTCTTGCATACTCTGATCACTAAATTAGCACCTCAGCTATACCATAGAATGAAGATTGCACAATCTAGAGAGAGACGCTCCTATCACAGCTGTCCCCATCCTCCTCGCAAAGTAGATCCAGTCTCCCTCCCCTAAATACTTCCAGTATAGCCAAAATAGTACCTCTTACTAAGGCTCAGTTATATGAAAATATAAAGGCTTCCTATAGCCCTGTGCCACAACAGTAAATACCACCAGCGGCTCGCTTGGTGTAGTGACTAGCGTCTCGGACTTCCACCCAGAAGGCCCGAGTTCGCGCCCACGCTCGGCGCATTAAAGATTTTTCACAAGCACTGAGTCGTTACCATCCCTCATGAGCAAAGGGATGGGGTAGTAGTACAGGACCCCAATGGAAATACGCCTAATCGGCCTTATTGAGCTATCCTTAGCTAGCTTAGCATGCGCTAGCTTTAAGAACTATTATTATTATTATTATTATTATTATTATTATTATCTTACCTAGTCCCCATATCTATTGAGAGCTCAATTAAGTCCATAAGACTCGAGATCCCTACTGTCTACAGGGTCCAGAACCGAGCCTATAAATCTAGCTCCCGCCCCCAGTCAAATCAGTTGAAAGCTAGACACCAACCAGTGGTCACTACCCTGCAGTTTACCTCTAGCTCTGCCCTCGTGTTGTTCCGGAGTGAGATTCCAGATCCGGCAGACTCCGTGGCAGAGAAGACTGATAGAAGCATCTGTCCATGTACAAGTCCTAACGTGCACCTTATAACCTTCACACAAATTTGTGGGTATATAAGTGTGTAGCCAGCAACGATCGTCAAGAGATCCGACTTGAGAACTTCCTACATTTTGGACCATCTGGACGGCCGAGGAACCAGTCGTTAGCCCCCAACATCACCGGAAGCAAGATAACCAGGACCAGATCTACCAATACTATTCAAGATTCATGTTGCTAGTACTAAGTGTTATAGTGCTAGCTTGATACTCACTTATTAACTTTCTATAAAGTGGCTAAAACCTTGCCCAGTGTAATTCATATTTAACCATTCCATTTGGGACGTACTAAGCGATCAGTGCTCTTTAATTAACAGGCGACCTTGACTCTCGTAATTACCTTATTCAGATATTAAAACTCTAGTGATATCTAACGTTCGCCCACTGATTTGTGTTCTACGTATTTCTGCCATAAGAATATAAAACTTAGATCAGTACCCCCATGAAGTTACTAGAGATTCCGTGTTCTACAATATACGCGTGTCTAACCCTAACTGTGAGCTGCTACTTGGGCACGCGACCAGCCAGTAAGAGGTCAACTCAGTGACATTGAATTATACGAATATATTGAGGTCTTCCAGTAAAATATAAACTTGCTAATTAAACCCATGATCAGAAGAATATACCTGAACGTTGGAAGTGGGAGACTAGGCTCCATCCAGATCCGCTAATGCTAGCAGTTCCCTTCTATTATTTGTTTTGTGAGAGAATTACTATCTTTCTATACTCTTTATTTATTTACGTCAATAAACGTGAACTTGTGTCGTGTTACCGTGTGTTTATTTTGTGTTCTCTATTCCTCATACCTTGTATTGTGCATGCAGCCTTATATACCCAGTCATTCAGAACTCACATTACCCAAGTTAAACCTGTAGAAAAACAGGGCATAACACTTGCAAATGTAGTTAGTTTATCGTTATTTTTAACGATAATTAGACAATCTAAATTCTGTGGGAAATATTTCCACATGGAGTCTGTTGTGCTGGCCTGCTGCTGCCTACACAACCTCATTTGAGTGCGTTATCCAGCATCCCATGTTGCACTCGTAGATGTTGAGGACCCAGTCACCCATTCAGTGACATCAGGTGAGTGCGTTATTACTAAACTATATTTAATAGGGCTTTTAAAATTTGTACCATCTCTCAATACCTCAAATATTACATTTCCATCATTGTTTACAACACATATCCTATTATTATTAATAATTGTTGCATTACTGTAAGTTGTGTCTGTCATTTGTTCATTTTAGATATCCCTTTAGTTACCATATTATTCCATACTTGTTTTATTCGTCAATTCATACTATTTTTTTTTTTTTTTTTCAGTTTCTTGTTTGAGATCTTGCCTTCATTATCATATTATTCCATAGTTGTTTTAATTGTCAAATCATAGTAATTTTTTACATTCTGTATCTTCATAGTTTGTGATCTTCCTTTATTAACCATATTATTCTATATATATATATATATATATATATATATATATAAAATCATATTAAGTTTGAAAGTTTTGTATGTGACTTTATAGTTTGACTTTCCTTTTGTTTCCTTATGTATAGTTATATAGTCATTATACTGCATTTTCATAGCAGGTTCCATTCCTTATTGCATTGATTGACATTCAGGCATACTTGTTGGATATAATAAACAAACATGATTATAAGAAATTTATTGAAAAGACATAGAAAAATAGCTTGGCTTAAACCATCAAGATAACTTTGGCAAAATGCTATTGCTACATCACCATACTATAAAACATCATTAACTCCCAAATCATTACAGGAGTGTGGCGCGAGGACCCTCCCATGCATGGTGTGCAGCCCCTGCCCCGCAATCAATCAACAAATCACGCCAAGGAGCTCTGGGGGTACCTGCGGGACTACTATAACTCACCCAGGGGAAGTGTCAACTGGCAGCATGATATGATATGAAGGTAATTTAGTCTACTGTTTTATCCTTCTCTGGGCTCACCATGAGTGTGATGGCTGGTGACGTTCCTGCTGAGGGAGCACCAAGACTGGCCATAACCGTGTCCAGGGAGAGGTTATGTAGGGTGGGTGTGGGTGTGGCACTACCGGGTGGCATGTAGGAGGGTGTGCTCGATGCCCAGTTACCTTTCGCCTGTCTGCTGGGCTGGTTGTAGTAGTTGGGGTAGGGTGGGTGGTAGGTGGGCGTCTGTTGACTGGTGCCAGGAGGTGCCATGAGGTGGTAAGTCTGCGGTGGAGGTGCCTGCTGCTGTGGTGGTTGTGGAGGCAGCAGTGGTGCCTGGCCATTCTTGTCCAATGCTTTTAACATATTGGACTCGACCTTCCACCGCACCAGCAGGGGGATCTGCTCCATGACGTACGCGTCTCAGCACAAGTCATGCATGTCCTCAAGCTCCCCCTCCAAATAACGGGCCCAATTGTAAGCCCGAGGACAGTTCGGCTTGAAGAGGGCAACCCGGTTCCTAAGGTCCTCAGCAGTATCAGAACGCTCGATGATCTGGCAAAGATTAAAAAGAAAGATATACAAGTAGGCCTACAATGCCACCATATAAAAATAATGTAATGTTTAACAGCAATTAATAATGTAAATATGTAATTTGTATACATATTTATTTTCAACTTCTCCTTTTACTATTTTCATACATTCACATACACAGTTTCCTTGATTCACACACATATCCAAACACACCTATCATGCCTGTATTGACAATTGCAATAAAAGATATTATTTTACATATAATGCTTACCTTCTTAAGTAGATCAACTTCCTCAGCTACTGGTGTGTCCTGGCTCCTCTTCTTTCTCTTTTGCGTCTGTGGTGGCCTTCTTTCTGCTTCCGGCTCTTCTTCCGTGCTGAGGTCGACAGTGGGTGGGTTGACCGTGGAGAGCCCGAGGTTGCCAGGCTTTGTACCGAACTATATTGGAGAAATATAGAGTATTAGAATAGTACTGTTCAGATATTTTATATAACATTCACTAATATTACATCTGTTATTTCTATTCACAGTGGTGTGAGCCGTGTGTGTGACCTCTGTGGACTCCAATTACGGCTATGGGTGTGGCAGCATGGTTGCTTGTTTGTTCTTGATCACGATTTTTTTTTACATAAGACTTTAGGAGCAAAATGTTTATTATTATAATGTGTATATTTAAAGGTAACTTTATTAGCAATGTCAATTGCATATGTGACAGTTATTCAAGCAAATTTAATTATGTGTGTGCAACATAATGAGCCTTTAATAAAATGTGCTTTGAAAGTGACCTGTGATATTGATTACATACAACCCAATCTTATATGCCTATAACTAACCGTGGTAGACTGCCTGGTTGGCTGACGCACAATGTGCTGGTCCAGAAAACCAATTATCTGGAAGATCCAGGCATCTCTCTCAGTCATGGGTGGCGCCACTCCATCACCACTGGCAGCCCGCTTGAGCCTGCCCACACGTGTCCTCATGGACTCAAACCATGTACGCAACTGGGCCACTGTGGAAAGAAGAGAAAATCATAATTAATATACAATAATAAGTGGTTATAAGGTCATACGAAGCTTTAAGTGCCTTTAACATTATATTTTATACACGTAACGTACCAGGCGTATGAATTTTAATGTTGACCATGCTATGAGAGAACAGTTTGCAAGATATTCTAGGCCATTTAAATACTACAATCGTAGAATGAATGTCTGGATAAAGTGGGTATACACGTATTTCATAATGTGTCTCGATTGAAATATAATAACATAAGAAAATGTGAGTCTTCAAAAAGCAGATCGGCCCACACAAGGCAGATCCCTGTCACACCAAACACCAATTACCAGGCCCAATTATAAATAATACAATCATCGAATGAATGAAAGGGATAAAGTGGGTAGACACGTATTTCATAATGTGTCTCGATTGAAATATAAGAACATAAGAACACAAAAGAAAATGGGAGTCTTCAAAAAGCAGATCGGCCCACACAAGGCAGATCCCGGTCACACTAAAACACCAATTAGCAGGCCCAATTATAGGCCCAACTCACTAATACCTTGAGCACTGATCCCACCAAATCGGTCAGTGATTAACACACTGTGGTGGTAACATTTATATATGGTAATGGCTGGGTGGCAATGATATATATTTTGACGATTGGACATGTTAAACATTTATGAAATTGCCTTTACCTGGTACTGGAGGTGTGAGGGAGGCTGCCTTCTCCATCAAGCGGGTCTTCTTGTCCGCGTTTTTGAAGTCCCGGAGTCCCTTGTTATAGCAGAGGGCATGATCCCGGTACCACTCCCCAAGTTCCTTCTCCACCACCTCGGAAAACATGGCGTACTCCTTCATCTTTCTTGACCTCTTTACTTTAATTGGTGTTGGCTCTTGTGGTTGTGTTGTCTCTGCCTCATCGTTGCTGGAGTCATGCCCAGCTTATTCCGGCGGTGGTTCAGGGAAGTCAGGTGTGTCATCAGTGTGTGGTGGTAGGGACAGGTCTGGCACCACCTCATCTTCAACCATGTCCATTGCAGCCACCACTACTGCCTTCTTATTACACCTCTTCACAGGGGTGCTCACCTTCTTAGGACGGGGCATGGCGTGGCTTGGAGTGGTGGGGTAGGTTGAAAGAACGTGGAGAGATGTACACTGTATGGTGCGGCGAGAGAGACTGACTAGTGACCCAGTGACCCAGCCTCCTAGTGGGGTGTGGGTGGTGCGTCGTTGCCACATCGTCCCGCCGTCTTGCACCTCTTGGGTGCAGCGTGGTGGCGTCTGGTGTACACGTGGCACTGTCGGGCCCTGTCCTGATGGTCATTATTTTTCACGACGTACCCAGACGCCGCCACGTCGATGACGATGCTACCAGATGCCGACACGCCAGATCCACGTCAAACCTACGTCATCGACACGTACCCGATGTTACCACGCCAAAAATCCATCGTGGCAAATTTTTGGGTAAACCAAACATTTTAACACCAAGCGTGATTAGCCACGTCACGCCATGTTGGTACCACGCCACTCCCAGATGACCCAGACACACGTGGGCGATTGCACCACGTTGTGTCCGGATTCTCAAATCAGGGTACATCGGGACCAAAATCGTGAATGTGTGAAAGTGGCTTTAAGGGTGTTGCTATGCCTACTCCTTGGCCCACCCTCACCCCTACCTGAACCTCCCCGCGGTGGCACCGTTGTTTGTTGCTGTTGTTGTTGTCCTTGGCCGTTGCTGCTACTTCATTGTTGATGTTGTTGCGAGTGATACCTTCTTTTTTAGTTGTTCTGGTTGCATGTTGAGCTACTTGGGTCGCCAATATCTGTGGTAGTGATGATACAGTTGAGGGTAGTGTTGTGTAGGCAGTGTGGTGGTGGCTGTCCTGTAGTCTTGGCTGTGTGTGTGAGCGTGATGGGAGGTTGGGGTGCCTGCTGGCCCTGCTTGTTGTAATGAATTTTTATGCTGGGGACTGTTGAAATGTCGGTGTCTGCCTTACTTGTTTCGTGGTGAGGTTTCTTCAAAGTTGAGCTGGGATCTGGGTTGGTCTCAATATATCTGAAGCTTATTAGAGTGTAGCACAATAGGTGTTGTAGCGAGGTTGTGCCAGAATGTTTGCTAAGCCGCGTCGGTTTCCCGATGTTTGAAGCTGCCCAGGCAGGAATGGTGACAGAAATTTTATTTGTGTGTGATTTCTGTATGACGAGGTCCCTCAATACTTGTTTAGTGTTGACCTGGTACACTACCCTCTGCACCTGTATATCGGCACAGCCCATCTGGATGCTGAGAAGGATGATGAATAGGGAGAGAGCTACGTTCACCCCTTCAATCATCCCGCCATCTTGGCTCTGCCCTAACTAATGTAAACTCTTCTTGGTTAATAAATGTAGGTTACATTTGTTTAGATTCCTATAGGGATAGGGAGAGATAGCGGAAAGAGCAAAAATGCAAGAGGGAGTAATTGAGTAGTGTGGGGAGCAGGTCTTTCCCGCCCTCAGACCATTCCTACTAGAAGATCCCGCCCGCTTAGCTAGGTCCTTCCCGCCCGAATGTTGTGGGCGGGAAGAGCCAAGCAATCAATCTGAGATGACGGGTCTGAAGACGAGCCACCCAAATAACAGCTACAGAATAGCCAGTCTGCAACTCCAAGACCCCATAATCAAGACAAGAAAATAGCAGAGACACCCAATTCTCCCATGCTCCAGCCCTGGACAAATACCCAAGCGACCCCTGTTTCACCGTTTTCTACGACGAGACAAAGGTATGGGAGGTCACCCAAACTCATTCGCCACCTGCTCGGGTCACGCTCCCTCACAGCCCGATACCTGCACGGGCTACATGTACTCAGCTCCGGGTATGGAGGACACGAATGAAAAGTGGTTATGCAAATAAAACATCAACGGCTGGGTTCTACCGACAGGAATAGATATAAACGAGAGGACACATTGTGGCGGATTGGGAGATCCAATAAACCTCGACCAAGAGCAAATATTAAGCGAGCTATATCAATGTGAAGAGGTAACTAGGATTAAAGGCCTATCCTAGTTTAGGTAAGATTGCACCAGCCTTAAGCCAAGTTGGCAAGTATTATATATGTAAGATTATTCCTTGGAAGTATGCCATTCTATTAATACCTCACTTCCAAGGCTAGGTTAAGTATGTACCTCACAATGATCACATAACCTTTTTCCCCATAGCCTTGTGACTCCGAAACCAGAACACCAAGGGTCAAAGATAATCTTGCATAGGACCTCCAAGAAATAGTAGAGGAGTATGCAAATCACACCTCGCTTTATTCTTACTCCCCACGATGGGATCGGAGTTAAGTTATGGTGTTGGTTTGTATCAGCCTGCTTCTGCCCTGCCCGGAGAGTATGCGATCCTGAAGTGCCCCTGGGGTCCTGTAGGAGGGACACCCCACCTTCCTGAAGCCTAGAGCCTGAAGTGCTGCCCAAGGACGCCTTAACACCCTGGAAGTGCTGCTCGAGACGCCCTGCCCCCGGAAGTGCTGCCCCAGGACATCCTGCCCCTAGAAGAGCTGCCCCTAGGACCTACGATCTACGTTGGCCAACCCTGCACTCTATTCACCAGCCTCCAAACCTTCCCTAAAGTTCTGTGTGTCTTTTCGTTGTGTTATTGTTGTTGAGGTATAGGTTAAAATATGTGAATCGTGTTGTGATAATTAATTCTGAGATCTGTGCCCAAGATCTTTAATTACGTATTGTATTCATCCTTCAGAATCATTATATAAAGACTTAGTTAAGGTCTGTGTTAAGACCTAGTGTTCATAATTAATTAATTTTCTCTAGAACATCCTACGCCTGTGTGATATACATTTGTTTTAATTAACTTACCCTTGCACACTTCACAGATTGTTCTAATATATGTATTCTGTTGTGTATTTTACAAGTTGAGGTCGACGTGTATTTCGTGTGTAATTACCCTTCTTGAGTCATCACTGATTACCTAGAACCTACACACAATTTAATAATTAATTTACCACAGTACCCTCATTGAGAAGTGTTGTTACTTTATCAACACATTCATTTCCCGAGCTCCCCCATTTTTACTCTCTTACTTAAACTCCATGTAATTATTTAATGAACTAATATTTACGTTCATTTGATTACTGATGTAAGTAATTCTGATTCTTCATGCTTGGGAATTCAGTAATGCATAGAGTCTGTTGCTTAGTTCAACATCACTTACCCTACACCCGTATTTTGGTGTAGGTTAATATTAAGACTCTGTCAACGTGTTCAGACGTCTTGGCAATACTATTTTGAGTATTACCTTAGCACAACTTCGTCGTGTGCGTCCCCCCCTGTTTATTCATTCAGGCCTTTTGGGTATACTACTTTGAGTATTACCTTAGTACATCTTTGTTGTGTGCGTCAACTTCCTGTTAATTCATTCAGGCCTTTTGAGTATACTATTTTGAGTGTTACCTTAGTACAACTTTGTCGTGTACGCCCCCTTCTATTCATAATTAATATTGAATAATTATTAAATACACTGTCATTCCTTGATAGTTTCATTATCTAAGCTCATTAATACATTTTAATTTATTCTTAAATCCAATTAATAGATATTCCCCTATATTCCTTCCTAATTATATATTCAACTTATATCTGAATTCCTCGGCTCGTTTCGTTATTCTTACATACGATCGTTGATGTGAATATAAGATATGCATTAGAAATTACATAATTTAGTCCACCCGCTTAATCTTTTGTGAAATAAATTAAATCTTCTCTTGCCCCTAATTTCAGAGTAATATTTTATAAATTACCATTCTAGTTGCATTAACTTTGAAATTAATTTCAGCCACCACAGTCCAGTAGGTGAACTGACCTTCACAGTTAATTAGGAAGGTCACTTGAGTATACCGAGACTACCTAGCCGGCCCCGCCACTACCAGTCGTCTGACTACCTAGCCGGCCCGCCACTACCAGTCGTCTGACTACCTAGCCGGCCCGCCACTACCAGTCGTCTGACTACCTAGCCGGCCGCCACTACCAGTCGTCTGACTACCTAGCCGGCCCGCCCACTACCAGGTCGTCTGACTACCTAGCCGGCCCCCACTACCAGTCGTCTGACTACCTAGCCGGCCGCACTACAGTCGTCTGACTACCTAGCCGGCCCGCCACTACCAGTCGTCTGACTACCTAGCCGGCCCGCCACTACCAGTCGTCTGACTACCTAGCCGGCCGCCAGCCACTACCAGTCGTCTGACTACCTAGCCGGCCCGCCACTACCAGTCGTCTGACTACCTAGCCGGCCCGCCACTACCAGTCGTCTGACTACCTAGCCGGCCCGCCACTACCAGTCGTCTGACTACCTAGCCGGCCCGCCACTACCAGGTCTGACTACCTAGCCGGCCCGCCACTACCAGTCGTCTGACTACCTAGCCGGCCCGCCACTACCAGTCGTCTGACTACCTAGCCGGCCCGCCACTACCAGTCGTCTGACTACCTAGCCGGCCCGCCACTACCAGTCGTCTGACTACCTAGCCGGCCCGCCACTACCAGTCGTCTGACTACCTAGCCGGCCCGCCACTACCAGTCGTCTGACTACCTAGCCGGCCCGCCACTACCAGTCGTCTGACTACCTAGCCGGCCCGCCACTACCAGTCGTCTGACTACCTAGCCGGCCCGCCACTACCAGTCGTCTGACTACCTAGCCGGCCCGCCACTACCAGTCGTCTGACTACCTAGCCGGCCCGCCACTACCAGTCGTCTGACTACCTAGCCGGCCCGCCACTACCAGTCGTCTGACTACCTAGCCGGCCCGCCACTACCAGTCGTCTGACTACCTAGCCGGCCCGCCACTACCAGTCGTCTGACTACCTAGCCGGCCCGCCACTACCAGTCGTCTGACTACCTAGCCGGCCCGCCACTACCAGTCGTCTGACTACCTAGCCGGCCCGCCACTACCAGTCGTCTGACTACCTAGCCGGCCCGCCACTACCAGTCGTCTGACTACCTAGCCGGCCCGCCACTACCAGTCGTCTGACTACCTAGCCGGCCCGCCACTACCAGTCGTCTGACTACCTAGCCGGCCCGCCACTACCAGTCGTCTGACTACCTAGCCGGCCCGCCACTACCAGTCGTCTGACTACCTAGCCGGCCCGCCACTACCAGTCGTCTGACTACCTAGCCGGCCCGCCACTACCAGTCGTCTGACTACCTAGCCGGCCCGCCACTACCAGTCGTCTGACTACCTAGCCGGCCCGCCACTACCAGTCGTCTGACTACCTAGCCGGCCCGCCACTACCAGTCGTCTGACTACCTAGCCGGCCCGCCACTACCAGTCGTCTGACTACCTAGCCGGCCCGCCACTACCAGTCGTCTGACTACCTAGCCGGCCCGCCACTACCAGTCGTCTGACTACCTAGCCGGCCCGCCACTACCAGTCGTCTGACTACCTAGCCGGCCCGCCACTACCAGTCGTCTGACTACCTAGCCGGCCCGCCACTACCAGTCGTCTGACTACCTAGCCGGCCCGCCACTACCAGTCGTCTGACTCAGTCTCCAAACTTGAGTTATTATTTACTCTCTCAACTCTTCCAGCCTCTCTTGTTTGAGATTGTGTTCTAGTGCTTTCACAGTTGTTTTATTCACGAAAGACACTCGACTCGCATCACGATTATTATTAAGGTTGATTCTATAAGTTACGTATGTTATTGAGTTGCAGATTATTCACCTTGTTTATAACCTCAGTTGAAGAGCAATTGCTCCCCATTCATGATCTACCATTTATATGCCTGGTAATCCTTGCCTGATAGTTCCCATAATTATCTAGGTGAAGCTACATTCTGATTTTCAGGTATTAGATCTAATTGAATAAACAGGTGTTATAATTGTTATGTGTGTTGTTATTGAGTACTGTAGTACCTAATTGAATACTTATTTGTGGGAGTAAGACAGTGTTAGATTTGACCCTGTTGAGTTATTTACGGTCTATAAGTCCAGATCTGGATTTTAGTAAAGACTATATCACGAGCTATAAATATTATAGCCCGACATAACACAATCCTTCCTTGGCTGATTCCGCCCTCTAAGATCAGACCGTCCCGCTCATTTGTATGGTTCGCATGGGAGCAGGTCTTTCCCGCCCTCAGACCATTCCTACTAGAAGATCCCGCCCGCTTAGCTAGGTCCTTCCCGCCCGAATATTGTGGGCGGGAAGAGCCAAACAATCAATCCTTCCTTGGCTGATTCTGCCCTCTAAGATTAGACCGTCCCGCCCGTTTGTATGGTTCACACAACCTCAGCTGATCTTGCCCAAATGTATGATGCAAAAGCCTGTAACCTTGAAATTCGTGATTGCATTATAACCTTGTGTGTATGAGTGACGATTAGATTAAAACATCATTAAATTACACACACACACACATTATAGGTTTGATTCCCGGAGGAAAGAAAGAAAACCTAATATTTAGTATGGGCCCCGTAATCATTGACGATATGCCTATTAGTATAATAGCCTCCATTCAAGCGCCCGCGGTAGCCAGTTTGAATCTACCGCCGCGGGGAAGAACGGAGTATCCGTCATAAGGGTAACGCTTATTCTCTTATGGAATCGTCTTATGATTGGGTACTCTCTACGAAAAACCTTCGTAAAATATAAAAAAGAAAAATATACTTAATAATTGTTATACTATAGCTTTCCATCTCGTGGCTTTCTTGTGTGGGGTTCCTTGCCGCTGCTCCCTGAGCCGCCATACTTTCTTCACTGACATATTAAGATTAACCTCAAGACATCAAAGCGAATGGGAAGGGGATGGACGGGAGGGCCCTACATCGTCAATGATTACGGGGCCCCTACTAAATATTAGGTTTTCTTTCTTCCCTCCGGGAATCAAACCTATAATTTATTAGTGGCCCCTCCATCATTGACGATATGCCTGATATCTTATGACTGGAGGGGGACATTCGTGACAATATCAACACACTAACAAATTACCTCAGGTAGAGACAAAGAATCTGTATAACAATTTAAGTGTTTATTGTTTACATACATATGTTTATAAAAATGGAAAAGTGGGAAGCAGTGCGTTACTTCAAAGAAGATCTGCTTATAGTTGACTGGATTTGCACTCTGCGATCCGTCTAAAAGATTGCCTAGGGACATATTCTTATTCCCTTTTAAACAGGTACCGACCTATAATACTTTGGATTATACACTGGCCTTAAAACTATTTGTACATTCTATAATTGTTTGTACATCTTATTTATACTATATAGTTGTACTGATATATATATCAAAATAAAATAAAATCTTGAGCTGTAGAACCAGCTCGACTATTAAGTATCACAGCTCGTGAACTCATCACAATATCCGGCGGAGGGTTCTAGGGGTATTTGAGCTATCTAGCACCCCCCCCCCCCCTCCTTTTCACCTTTTAAGATTAAAACTTAATTAGTAATAGCACATGGACTACTAGACCCGTTGCCGTAGCGCCACACAGGTTAGTTTTGGTTTATCCAGGGCCACCGACAGATATCGCGTCAAGAAAGTATTGTTGGATGCCCATAGCTTTGTGTTAGCTATGTATTCCACTGAATAATGTTGCATGAATCTAAGAGAAACTGCCCACTTTCTTATATCATGAGCTCTGCCCAATACGCCGGGATTACTTTCCCTGATTACATCTACGAGGAAAGAAGCTAATTTCCGTCTTGTGTAATACGATTCCCTGTCCGGTTGACCCATAGGAAGCTTGGTTGTCGAGGTTGTGCTACCCTCATAAACTTAAGTAAAGCTTGTACCAGGCATAAAAGATGGTGTGTGTGTCCTCTTTTAAGCGCCGGAACAGTAAATTCTGAGAATACATGATCACAATGTTCATTCTTTGCAATGAACGTGGGAGACGGAGCGATTTGTACCTGTTCGTTCAGTCTCCCAAACCTAAGGCAGTTGGGTTCGTTGCTCATCGCCGCCAGCTCCGATAATCTGTTTCCTGTCGCTAAAGCCATCAGGAATACAGCCTTCTTTAATACTGAATCAAAATCAGGCGCATGGTTATATTTGTGTGAGTGAAGCAATGATAAGGCTTTGTCAAGCGACCAGGTAGGCATGAGCTGGCGTGGTGGTGGGCGTAGCTTGAAACATGCCCTCATGAAGCCTTTTTCTTCTGCCTGCGGTATGGATAGACCAGTGAGGTCGAAAAAGGGGTTTCTAATAGCTGACAAGTGATTCTTTAGGGTCACTACTGAGAAGCGTTTATGTTCAAACAAATAATCTAGGTACTTAAAAATGAGAGCCACTGAGGCGTCTGTTTGTGCTGTCTCCACTATCCAGGTTGTGAATGTTTTCCAATGTGAATTGGTACTGTCGCCTGGTGGACATAGTATACTGATTGAGGTATTTGTTTGTAACACTCTCTCCATACTGGGTTAGCCATTTGGCATTTTGAATGTCCATAAGGCAAAAGTCAGCGAGGTCTTTAGGTTGCCAATTGTTTCCAAGTGGAAGGACGAGACCGGGAGTAATACCGGGTTCTCGCACCATGTCTTCAATTGGTGATACCACAACTGAGCAGGCCATAGTGGCGCGATCATCGAGACTAGGCCTCGGTAACCCCGTAGTTTGTGAACTACTTGACACATGAGTGAAGCGTCTGGAGGAGGAGAAAGATAGATGGAAATCCACTTGTTCCAGTCCTCTGATAATGCGTTGGGACCCCCCGCCGAGGTTATCTCCCGGCGGGTTAGGTAGAGAGGAAGTCTGTGGTTCCCTTCTGACGCAAATAGATCCACTTGTGGACGGTATGGCTCTGCAATCATCTTGTTGAAGATGTTTTGTCTGATTGTCCATTCTACTGAGGTGCTCTGTCTCCGGGACAGAGCGTCTGCCCAGACGTTTGCTACACCCGGGAGATAAGATGCATGCAGATGAATGCTCAGCGATTCGGCTAGAGCAAAAATCTGTTCTGACAATTCCAGCAACCTCCGAGACCTTGTTGACCCTTGCTTTTGAATGCAGTGTACCGCATTCAAGTTGTCCATTCGAAACGCAATTGACTTCCCCTGTAATGAACTGCCGCGAGTTTGTAGGAAAAAATGTGGGACTAAGAGCTCTTGTTGGTTTATATGAAAATTCATGTCTGGGGACCAAAGACCCTGGCCCTGGTGGCCTAGGCTTGACTGATAACCCCAGCCTATTGTCCCTGAAGCATCTGTGTCTACCCATACCATAGGCGGAGGAGAAACCCACGTCATTATTGAGTGCAGTATTTCCTTCTTCGGCCAAACCGACAGTAAGTTGTGAATTAATGGAGGAATGGTCCATAATTTTCCCGCCGGCAAAAGCGGGAAGAATTTGTTGCCTTCCATGATTAACCTCTTTACTTTCAGCCGGCCCAACTTCACAGTTAATTGGATCCAATTGAGAGAACCGACCAGGGACTCCCATGTCGTTCTCGTCGTATTCAGACTGTGGAGAAAGCGAAACAGTTTCCTGCGAAATCTGTTGCGATTGTCCACGCTCTGAGTGAGAGTCAAATTGGCCGTGTCCCAGACCAGCCCTATCCATTGGATTTCCCTTGTGGGTACAAGGAGAGACTTTGCCAAGTTGACCTTGAACCCTAGGGTCTGTACATGATTTATGACTTTGTTTACATGACTTTGGCATAAACTCTCTGACTCTGCCACTACCAGCCAGTCGTCTAGATACCATATTACCTTGATCCCTTGAGCTAATAAAGGTATAAGGGCTTGCTGGACTAATTTTGTAAAGATTCTCGGTGCCAGATTCAACCAGAAGGGCAATCTCTGAAAGACGTAAGTCTCTCGTCTGATCCTCAAGGCGAGGAATTTTTGGAACTGTTTGTTTATGGGGACATGCCAATAGGCATCTTTCAGGTCTAGGGAGCACATCCAACCTTGCGGAGGAAGTGTGAGCCTGATTTGATTCACTGTAAGCATCCTGAAGGGTGAATTGTGAATATGAGTGTTCAGATACGAGAGATCTACTACTGGTCGCATCTGCACACTGTCCCTCTTTGGCACGAGAAAAAGTCTGGAGGTGAAAACATGGCAAGTTGGATTTACCGGGACAATGACATGCTTGGTGATCATTTCTTGGACAAGTGACTCCACCTCTAAAGAAACATGATTGAACTCTTGAGTTTGACGTAAACGAGGTCATCGGAGCCACCACCAAGTGATGCCCTTGCTTACCACTGTCCGGGCCCACGTTCGTCGGGGCCAGGCCCTGCGGCATGCCTGGAACGACCCAGTTTCTGTACTGGGTCTGATCGCCGGGGCTGCTCTCGGATCCAACTCGCCCGCGATAGGCCTCGGGAGAGAGAGAGTGTGACTGACTAGTTTTTTGGTGGTGGTGTAGTGGAACGAGACGGCTGGCTGGTTTTAGCAGACGTCGATCCCTGGTGTAGCTTGCTGTGAGACTTACCTTTGTTATCCCACTTGCCTGAGTGTTTACCCTGCCTGTGTTTGTGCTGAGTACCTCCCTTCTGTTGGGGAGCTCTGGGGTCCCGAAAGGACTGTTTAGCACTAGGAGCTTGAGGCTTATTACCGCCTTTAGGTTTAGAGTACGGTTTCTTAAAGGGCTCCTTCCTAGGCTGGGAGGTACTCTGCCTTAGCACATCTACCATATTGAATACTGCACTCCACGTATCCTGATTAAGTAGTGAGGCAGTTAATACTGGGGAAAGTGTTGCCCGGCGACCTATATCTTCCAGCAACTGCTTTACTAGGTACACCCTTAAGTCCTGGCGTGCTCTGACCATCTCCATGATAGCTATTCTTATATCACCTAAGGACTGAATGGAGTTTTGTAGCAGAAGCCTGCGTGATAGTTCCGTGGCCTTCCGTACATTCTGATCTGAGATGGCCGTAATGGTTCTCGTGAGTGACTGGGCAATCTGGCGACTTACTAAATATTGGGCAAATAGTTTAAGTGCTTTACTGCGTAACTTGAAATCTCTGTCCAAGAGGGCCGGAGGAGGAGTACAAAAGGGGTCGTTCAATTCGTAAAGTACTGTGACGCATGTCGAGTATGAGCATGCTGTACAGAACGCCCAGTCAGGCCCCACTCTCGCTAGGATCGTCAGGGCAGGAACTTTGGCTGTAGTCTGTGTAGAGTTTCCTAACTCAGTTTATGTGAACCGTTGTACTATAAGTATTATCATTATGTATTTTGTTTTCTTCTAAGTCAACGAGTTCTATTTTATATCATTAGATATAAGTATTGTGTGTGGGACTTGTATGTAATGATGAGAGGAGGGATATTACGTGGCGTGGGGTCGGTGAGTGCGCCACGCGGGCCGGTAGGCCTAATTCCCTCCTCCCTTCCTCCCTTTCAGCGCGTGGGAAGTTCTTTGTCAATCCCAGATTGAGAGAATATGACGTCATGATTGCCAGTGGGCGGTCCTTAAGTAGTTTGAGATATGCCGCTAGAGGGCCGAGTATAAAAAGAGAGGTTTTTGCCACCATGCTTCAGAACTCATCAGGCAAAGCGACTTCTCATATCCCTTGCAACTATCCATATTCTTCCGACTGATGTGAACTTTCTCTACTCTCTGAACAGCCTATCTTCTTCCCTTCTCGACCCTTTATAACCTCAATGACCCCTTTGGTGCAGATTTAGTCAGCCAAAGTATTATCGCTTGAGTTCTCACGAGATAAGTGCCTGTTAGATAGCCTATTTTTGGAAGGGTTAACTAGAATAGGATTGATTGATGTTTGTTGCACTCGTATATGTATTTCCCTGTGTACTATTATTCATGTTCCTGTTTTCTGCTGGTTTAGGTAATGCTAGACTGGGATAGGGTTCCTCGAGTTGTGATTTCCTATGAGTGCTAGGTTGGTTGAACCAGCACAATTGCAACGGAGACGTGGGAAGCCTAGGGGGTCTTTTTGATTGTGTACCGTGGGAGTTTAGCACTGTGTTGCGAGTGAGGGCTTTTGCCTGTGCCACCCAACACTGTGCTATCTCATTTGCTTGACTTTGAGAGGATCGCCAGGAGAGAACCAGATACTAGTGATCTGGATCTCTCAAGAGAGCATCCCGTCAATTACCGTAATTTGGCCGCACAGTCTTAAGGACCTCGCTAGGCTACGAGCCGCTTGCTCAGCCATTGTCTCTTAACCTTAGATATCCCAGCTAGACTTTGCTCGACCAGCAGATACAGTATAGTATTGAAGCTTCTCCTTATGTATATTATTGTTTAAGCACTATTGATTTCATGTGTGGCACGCTTAGCTACTTCAGAGATTAGTGGCCCACGAGCACAATCTTAGTAGGCTATTGCCAGTGCATTGTCGGAGTACTTCTTCTTAATGTTTGCCATATCCTATTGCTTATTCTTATAATTCTTCTTATGTCAATTTAAAGCCTTTAATTACCAGTGAGTCATTCATTAAATTGCTGTTCAAAATCCGATACTTACTTCTTACGAGTATTCGAGAAGCATCTAACTTAATCAGAAGATTCCTTGCTTGATGCTCGAGGACTATTGTTTAACGTAACGTAATAGTGCCGATCCGAAGTAGAGGGTGGAGGACTTCTTAAGTTCTTAGTTCAAGGGTGGATTACTTCGGCTTCGGCCAACACTATTCTTTAGTGTTGTAGTACTTTCTTCTTTGTTTGATTGTTGACCAGACTAGATAACTCCCGTCTTGTTATTAGTCTGTTGTGTGAAACGCTAGTACCGAGTTCTTGTATACCCCGTTATAGCAGATAGAACTCTGGAGGGTAGTGGCGTTTTTTGTTCGGCTGGCAGTACTCTGGGGTTGGGATCGTGTGTTTCCGTTGTGGCAGCGAGCCATACTCGAGTCCTGTGTAAGAGCCCTAGTGTACCCGAGTGCCCGGTCGTAACAAATGGCGACCTTGCTTAGGATTTTGTGAACAGTATAATTTTTTGCAGAGTTGTACAACATTTGTTTGTTGGTACTTTAGCGTACATATTGAAGAATATTTTTTTTTGTAAGGCAATTAGGAGAGCATTTAAGAGACTCCAGTTAATTTAGTAATTAGTGCTTGCATAAGGGAGTTTAACACTTTTGTCTCGAGAATTTTTTGGTGAACTTCAGTATGTCGGGCCCTAGTACTGACGAGGAGCGAGAGATGCTAAGTGAGGAGGTGCCGTTAGTAACTAGTGAGGAGGATGCTAGACTTTTTGTGAGTAAGCAGTACCACGTAACGGAGGAGAGGCTGACTGGGGTGAATGTTTATGGCTTGCACCTGATAGCCAAGGTTTTGGGTCTATCCAATGTAGGAGGGATGTCCAAGGGGGAGCTGATTTCCTGGGTGTTGCGTGGGCGACATGGGGTTTCGGAGGAGAGGGCGTTTGGGGGGGTTCCTCCCCAGATCCCCTCTCACTCGACTCCCACAGTGCCGTCCACTCAGTTGCCGGAGGTTAGCACTCTCCCACAGAGGGATGAGCATTGGAAGATTGGAGTGCCCTCGGGCGGTGCGTATGGTGGTTCCCCAGTTCTTGCCCCCCCTCCTTCAGTAGTGGCAGCTCCCTCTTCCGGCCTGTCTCCTGAGATGATATTTAAACTCGAGCTTGCTAAAATGGAGAATGAGGCTAGGAAGCAGGAGATGGAGAATGAGACTAGGAGGCATGAGATTGAGGCTGAGTCTAGGAGGCAGGAGAATGAGACTAGGAGGCATGAGATTGAGGCTAGGAAGCAGGAGAAGCAGCATGAGATTGAGGCGGAGAATGAGACCAGGAGGCATGAGGCTGAGCTTAGGTACGACTCAGAGAAATATTGTGCTCAAATAGATTTAGATAAGACTCGTGCAGAGTCGACAGGGATTCGGATGGGCCGTGAGGGCCAAGTAAGAGAACAGTCCTTGTCCCACTTAGTCAAGTTGGTGCCGGCATTTAGTGAAACTGAAGTCACAGAATTTTTTAATCGTTTTGAGAAGAAGTGTAGGGAGCATAATTGGCCTGAAGAGAAGTGGGCAGCTCTAGTCTCCTCAAGACTTACGGGTAAGGGTCTGAAGGCTTATGATGCACTGCCTTTAGAGTCTTGCATTGACTACCCAGTATTGAAGAGAGCTGTCCTACGGGCATACGAGTTGCAACCAGAAACATATCGATTGAAGTTTCGGGGTGTTACGAAGACTAGGGAGGCGACCTTTCTTGAACATGCCCGGGACTTAAAAGATGCACTTGCTAACTGGACACGTTCTGAGAAAGCTGAGACGGCCGAACAGTTGACTGAGCTGTTTCTGCTCGAGCAGTTTTATAAGTGTACTGGTGCAGATATGACTTTAACTATTAAAGAAAAGAACCCTAAAACTCTACAGGAGGCAGCTGAGATGGCTGACCTCCGGCTATCATTAATTCGTGGGTGCGGGTCTGCCCAGCGTAGTGAGGCAGGTAACAAGGGGCGTGACACCCCACCCCCCCGAGTTAGTGATATACATTATGCAAACAAGTACAAGAGCTATGATACCAAGACTGACCACAAGACTAACACCGTCCCATTTAAGAAGGGGCCGGGCCCTTCCCAGTACCAAGGGAAGCCCAGAGGGGAGTTGGAGTGTTATCTTTGTCATGAAAAGGGGCACTTTGCAAGAGTCTGTCCTAGCAAACCACCTACAGCAGCTGTGTCTTTGGCCTGCAACATTGGTGTGTCTCCGAAGTCTTCTGAGTTTGCCCGGGGCAGTTCGTCAGAGGCTGAGGCACAGCCAATGCAGAAACACCTGAGAGGCTCGAACCCTGCTCAGGATGTTTTTTGCGACCATAGAGGACGGGGTTGCGTGATGTGGGCGGGGCGCAAGCATGGAGTAGAGGTCTTGCGTGATACAGGTGCTTCCCAGACTCTGATGAACAATTTGACTGGCTACCCTATAAATGCGACTCGGGTGGTAGTGGTGCAGGGTATTAATGCAACTCGGTCATACCCGCTGGTGCGGTTGGAGTTGGAGGTGGATGGTGTGGCACGTGAATTGGATGTCGGGATTGTGGAGAAACTGCCAGTGGAGGGCGTCGACCTTCTTCTCGGCAACGACTTTGCAATGCCCCCTTCTGAGGTTCTACCCTTAGTCGTTGCCGAGAGGACGGCCGACGTGAGTAGGGAAGAGCAAGAGTGGGTCGAGCGGTGCCAGACACAACCCATGGCGTGTGTTGTCACCCGAGCTCGGGCAGCTAAAGTGTCACAGCCTAGTCCTCCGTCTTCAGACCAGCAGAGGAACGATCAACAGGAGGAGGCTAAAGCTGGAGTTGGTTTTAAGAGTTTTGACTCAGCGGCTCTCCTGGGTGATTCAGTATTGGCACCTATGTTAGAGTCTGGAGAGGCCCCAGGACCTGTCACAGCTAGTGAGGAGGTAGGGCCGGAAGAGACTCCGAGGCAGCAACGTTGCACACGGAGAGAAAAAAGGATTGCTCAGTTTGATATTGGGGAAGGATTTGGGTTGCTTCGGAAGCATCTAGACAGGTTGGTTCCCTCAGATATTTGTAAACTGCAGTTGGAGGATCCGGAAGTTCAGAAGTGTGGTAATGGTGCTGTCGAGATTAAACACGAGGACGGGGAAGCATGTCATGTGAACCTGTTGGAGGAGTTTGTGAGGCAACCACCTGAGCAGCCTACTGTCCCTGCGTTGGTCTGCCGCGGCCAAGGTGGAGAAGGAGAGGGGGGCAGTAGGGCACAGGTGGAGGAGAGTAGGGATTGTCATGTCTCGGCGAAGCAGTGGGCGGGGGACACGAGTCTGGTGGCTGTGGAAGTGCTAGAGCACCTGCCTGAGCAGCAGTGTGCAGCACTCCAGCACCAGCTCGGTTCATACCCCACTGGTCGTGCCGAGCCCCTGAGTCTCACAACTCGGGCGGTGCGAGATGTTCCGCAGGCAGGTCATGTGACTGTTAAAAGACCGTTAGCCTCGTTGTTTCGGTGGTTTAAGGTGGGCGACGAGGCCTTGGCATGGTTGCCAGGTCAGGGTCGACCCATGGCTGCCAAGGGTGGTGGTCAAAAGGAGGACATTGAGCAGATTGGTAAGGTCGGCTGTGGTATCGCAGTGCCCGGTCGTCGCATAGCCTCCCAATGCTGCTCTAGTCTAATGCAACAGCCCTACCACAGACCGACTGTATCTGGCCATGTCGCTGAAAGCGGTGATGCTGCGCAGGCAGATGTCGTCACAAGGAATGCGGGGGTGCGCATGTACGGTATCGGCGGGGAAGCCTTAGCAATAATGAACTGTGGGAGTGACTGCACGGGTGGTACTGATTGTCCCTCTCATGACCTGGCTGTTCTAGGGACGAAGGTGGAGAAGGAGGGAGACTACAGGTTAGAAGCTGCGGTCTCGGCTGGGTTGTGGGAGGGCACTAGGCATGTTGTTCGTGGAGACAGTGCAAGGCAGTTGTTTACTAGGCTATGGCAGTACTTTCGCATGTTTGTTGCTTCTCCAGGCCTGATGTACGGGGTAGAATCCGACATGCAGGCTGGAGATAGTGCAAGGCTCAGTTTAATTCCCTACCGTATAAATCCTGCTCGACAGCCTGGGGTGCAAGCAGAGCTGGATTACGTGTGGACGAAGGATCTGAGGGATAAGGAATGTCGTGAGTGGTCGTTGCTTGTAACTTTGTCCGAGCGCGCTAAAGAGGTATGTGGTTTTGTTGTGGACGGGAGTACCTACCAGTGCAATGTTATGCCCTACGGACTTAAGAATGCACCAGCAACGTGTCAGAGCCTGATGAATGAAAGTGAAAAGGACGATGATGCGCTGGGGCATTTCGAGATCTATGTTCCAGCCTATGGTCCGGTCGGTGTAGTTTACCCAGATCATTACCCTCTCGAGATCTTGGACCAGTTTCACAATCGGAATATGAGGCTGACCAGGTGGTCACTAAGGTTATTGGTATATAACCTGGACATAAGCCATATTGCCGGTTGTGACAACGAGGTTGCATGTGGTCGTTCAGGGGTAT
>JBAKBP010032195.1:0-23472 GCA_037953745.1 Lithodes maja
ATATATGTTTTTTTGTTTTTTTACACCAACCAACTTCACATCTAAACTCAATTAATAAAATCAACAAATACATGTGGCACTCCGAGGACTCGAAGCCAGGACACTCACATCGAAATTCCGCGCACTATGCATTACGCTATCAAGACAGTTAAAGAAATATGGAAAAGCCTACGATTTATTATGCAGTTTCGAATCCTGCATATTAATCTGTGCATGTACCTATATTGCAACTGCGCTATGGTAGCCTAATGTATAGACGAATGGAAGGAGTAATTAATGGGGCACTTAACCCTTAGGAAGGCCTCTCTATAAATTGTTCCTGAACCAGAATGAATTATTATGTTTTTTACACCAACCAACTTCACATCTAAACTCAATTAATGAAATCAACAAATACATGTGGCACTCCGAGGACTCGAACCCAGGATACTCACATAAAAATTCAGCGCACTATGCATTACGCTATCAAGACAGTTAAAGAAATATGGACAAGCCTAAGATTTATTATGCAGTTTCGAATCCTGCATATTAATCTGAGCATGTACATATATTCCAACTGCGCTATGGTAGCCTAATGTATAGACGAATGGAAGAAGTAATTATTATGTTCTCTCCACCAACCAACTTTACTCCTAAACTCGATTAATGAAATTAACAAACACACGTGGCAGTCCAGGGATTCGAACCCAGGACGCTCACACCGAAATTCCGCGCACAATGCATAACGCTAACAAGACAGTTAAAGAAATATGGACAAGCCTACGATTTATTATGAAGTTTCGAATCCTGCATATTAAACTGTGGGAGTAATTAATTGGGCGTTGTGTGATAGATCAAAACCCGTTATATACATATATATATATATATATATATATATATATATATATATATATATATATATATATATATATATATATATTTATATATATATACAGTATATATACCGGTATATAATTATAAATATGTATTATATATATATATATATATATATATATATATATAAAAACAGTATATACTGTATATACAGTATCTATAATTTTTTGTTATGGGAGCAAAGTAAATATATTACTCGAAAATTACTAAAACAATCCTCATCCTTAATAATAAACAAACAAAATTAATTTAAAGAAGAACACACATAAGAAACCAATAATCCTCTACCCTATCTGTTAAATATACATAAGCCACAGGCTAACATTAGATTCCGTACAGTCAATAATATATATAATCCATCCTTAACCTCTGAAGTGCGCATGGGGGGTATGAGACACCTCTGCCTGTGCGCATGTATTTGAGCTGTTTCCATCACTAAAATATTTATTTTACCATAAATAGCATTAATACTTCTCCATATGCGCCTATTATAGGTTGATTATAAGGGTATTAACCTGTTACAACAATAAAACAAGTGGAAACAGCGTTTGGATGGTCAAAATCGGCGGTACAGGCCGGGAGTTACATAATGTATGGCTGAGGCAACCTCCTTTCCCGCCACTTTTCCCCAAGTCTGGAGAGACACTGTCGATCGATACTCTCTCTCTCTCTCTTGCACTCGCTTGCTAACAGTGATGACAATGCCCTGCTTGCAACTCGCTAATGTTAGCACGAAAATATACCACAGAATAAGGGAATAACAGGGAAAATAGGTGATAACTGAAGGAGGGGAGGAAAGTGGGGAAGGAGGGGAGGTAGAGGAGTGATATTTGGCATGGCCCAGGGGCAAAAAAAAAAAAAAAAAAAAAAAATTGGTGTTTTCAATTGATTTTTTTCCCTGACTCCCTAAGAAGTGCGCATGGGGGTAATTAGAAACGTCTGCCTGTGCTGACGTATTTGAGCTGTTTCCATCACTAAAATATTAATTTTACCATAAATAGCATTAATACTTATCCATACTCGCCTATTATTGGTTGATTATAAAGGTATTAACCTGAAACAACAATAAAACGAGTGAAAACAGCGTTTGGATGGTCAAAATCGGAGATACAGGCCGCGAGTTATATAATGTATGGGTGAGGCATCCTGCTTTCCCGCCAATTTCCCCCAAGGCCACTGAGAAACAGTCGATCGATACTCTCTCTCTCTCTCTCTTGCACTCGCTTGCTAACAGAGATGACAATGCCCTGCTTGCAACTCGCTAATGTTAGCACGAAAATATACCTCAGAATAAGGGAATAACAGGGAAAATAGGTGATAACTGGAGGAGGGGAGGAAAGTGGGGAAGGAGGGGAGGTAGAGGAGTGATATTTTGCATGGCCCAGGGGCAATTTTTTTTTTTTTTTTTTTTTTCGATGTTTAAAGTTGATTTTTTGTTTCTCTGACTCTTAACCCGTGGAGCCCCGGCTAGTTTTGTAATGTTTGTTCACCAGAACCCGGCCGGTTTTCAAAAAATGCTTTTATTCCAGAAACAATAGCGAATGGGTTAGGAATGAAGGAAAAACCACGAAAAACCGCTCAAAAAGCTTAAAGAATGGTCCTACAGAGCCCCCGAAAACGTATTTTACAAGAGTAAAAAATTGAAGGCAATTACTCCAAAAAACCAGGTTATTGCGCGCTCACGCGCACGCACGTGGACTTTGAGAGTTTTCAACCATCGGCACGGTTGCGTGGGATACGTACACAGTTCCCATATAAATCTGAGCCCTCTTGAGTGGCTACACCTGAGGTTACGGTCGGCGCAATTAGGGTGACGTGCCAGGCGCGTCTCTGGGGCTGTGCGTTACATACATCGCTGACGCGTCAGACGCGTCGCTGGGGCTGTACGGGTTAAGAGTCTTCCTGCAGTCCGCCGGGGGAACTCTTAACCTCTGAAGTGCGCATGGGGGTAATTGGAAACGTCCCCCTGTGCTGACGTATTTGAGGTGTTTCCGTCACTAAAATATTCATTGTGCCATTAATAGCATTAATACTTATCCATATGCGCCTATTATGGGTTGATTATAAAGGTATTAACCTGAAACAACAATAAAACAAGTGAAAACAGCGTTTGGATGGTCAAAATCGGAGATATAGCCCGCGAGTTGTATAATGTATGGGTGAGGCAAACTGCTTTCCCGCCAATTTCCCCCAAGGCCACTGAGACACAGTCGATCGATACTCTCTCTCTCTCTCTTGCACTCGCTTGCCATCAGTGATGACAACACCCTGCTTGCAACTCGCTAATGTTAGCACGAAAATATACCTCAGAATAAGGGAATAACAGGGAAAATAGGTGATAACTGAAGGAGAGGAGGAAAGTGGGGAAGGAGGGGAGGTAGAGGACTGAGATTTTGCATGGCCCAGGGGCCAAAAAAAAATAAAAAAATAAAAAAATAAAATAATATTTTTTTTTTTCGATGTCAAAAGTTGATTTTTTTTTCACTCACTCATAAGAGTCTCCCCGCAGTCCGCCGGGGGAACTCTTAAGAGTCTCCCCGCAGTTCCCGGGTTAAGAGTCTTCCTGCAGTTCCCGGGTTAAGAATTAACAGAGAGAAAATACTGATCAAGTTCAAAGATTATGGCTGAATAAATGAAATAAGAAGCCTTTTTCCTGTTGTTCCTATTGAGGCAAAAAAAAAAAAAAAATCCATACAGTCAGCAAAATAATATGCTTCCTAAAATATAGAAAAAAAAGAGAGAAACTATTGATCAAGATTAAATATCCCGGCGGCGTACACATCATGATTCACATAAAATTAGACCCGATCGGACATATAATCAATTGTTGCATTACATCTGGCCAACACTTCCCACCCCATTAT
Organism: Lithodes maja; assembly: GCA_037953745.1. Taxonomy (NCBI): domain Eukaryota; kingdom Metazoa; phylum Arthropoda; class Malacostraca; order Decapoda; family Lithodidae; genus Lithodes; species Lithodes maja. The sequence goes on from JBAKBP010032195.1 coordinate 3,738, forward strand.
AATATGTACATTCTCAGCTGCGTCTTTAGGCATATCGAATGACACACTTCCCCACAGATCTACACCGTCAATTATATTAAGTTTGAGAAATGTATCCTGCGGCCGCATTCCGAGCCCCCTCCCAAGTTTTTCGCCGATATAATAACTCCCTGGGAGGCCCGTATCAATCGCAACGTTGTACAGCCGGCTTAGGATTGATTTTTCTATGTATGCTTTTAGGGCAATCGTCGTTTTGTTGGTAACCTCTTTATGGAAAGTCCGATTCAGTCGATGAAATCTGTATGGTATAGACTTCCAACCGGGGATGCGCATTTGTGGACGCACCTTAATTGGGTTAGTGTGTTTCTACCCAGGATATTGAGGTGGGGTTTGTGCTTGTATATAGTCCTAATAAGATAGTATTAATCAGTATATATTTTTTTGCCATTCAGTAGAGTGATTTCAAATTTGTTGATACATTTCACATTTCTTCTGCAGGTCATGTGCCAGTCCTTCCATACAAGGACTCTCGAGCCTAACTCTGTTCTTAGGGGGCATTCTAGATCCCGACAGAGATCTCTTGTGAGATGACCCACACATGTCTTGAGATGCACCCTTGGAAGTGTACCTAACACAAATTAATATGGTTGAATACAAAATTATCTCTAATATCAAGCACTCACGATTAAGAACTGAATATGCAATGTACGAGTTTTAAGCACTATACATTTTAAGTAAATTAAGATATATCTCAGAAAAAATATGAAAATTAAAGATAAGAATATACGCAACGAACTTACTACAGCGAGAACTAGGACACAAATTATATGGATTCCAGCCTTGGGAAATGATCATGAGTAACTGTCCAGATACTTTCCTTTATTAAGCTTTTGCCATATAAGTAATAGCGTTAAAGGATTATTTAATGTAAATTAAAGATATGAATAAATATATATAAACAAAACTGCTACAGTTACTGAAGTTTAAAAACAATAGGATAAACGTATTTAAACATTAATATAGTTAGGCATAAATATAGTTTTCTATGGTAGCGGCACAGTTTGAGAAAACGCAATTTTTTAAAGTATTTACAGGATAACTTAAATATATTTTGTAATCTCCGAATAATCCTGGACAAAATTTACTCGCTATCTTTCTCTCATGGGAGAAATGCTGTAATTCGTCTTTTAGAGTGCAATAATCTATCCTGACTGTTTGATTTTATTAGATTCCACACAAATTAACACCAGCATTTTCGGCGAACCAATGGGGTTCTTTCCTTGCGCACAAATGTTCCCGACATTGAAGATATTTCTATCTGTGGATTTATGTTGGCTACTTATAGTTTATAGTTTTGTATAGCACCGTTACTAGAGTAGACAAGTTCATTCGTAAGGGTCCTGCAATTAGTACGAACAATCTATAACAATATTACCCACAACAAAATAATAGAGCTTGATTTTTAGACACCTTAACCATTACACCACCAAGACGGTTAGAGGTTTATGCACATGCCTACGACTTATTATCCATTCTCGAATACTAGATATTAATCTAATCATGTTCATATTCCCACTGCACTATGGTAGCCTAATGTTTAAGTGAGAGGAAAGCATATTCATGGGGCACCTATCATTTTAGAACGGCCTCGCTACGAAATATCCCTGAACCTACTGATAATCTATTGTTTATTAATTTCACCACAACACCAAACACCTCCAATGAAATTAATAAAAGCATAAATTATATGTGATCCACCAGGATTCAAACCCGGGTTATCACACACAGATTTGTAGACACCTTAACCATTACACCACCAAGACAGTTAAAGGCTTATGCACATGCCTACGACTTAATATCCATTCTCGAATACTGGATATTAATCTAATCGTGTTCATATTCCCACCGCACTATGGTAGCCTATTGTTTAAGTGAGAGGAAAGCATATTCATGGGGCACAGATAATTTTAGAACGTCCTCGCTACGATATATCCCTGAACCTACTGATAATCTATTTTTGTATTAATTCCACCACAACACCAAACACTTCCAATGAAATTAATGAAAGCATATATGTGATCCACCAGGATTCGAACCCGGGTTATCACACACAGATTTTTAGACACCTTAACTATTACACCACCAAGACGGTTAAAGGTTTATGCACATGCCTATGACTTATTATCCATTCTTGAATACTGGATATTAATCTAATCATGTTCATATTCCGACCGCACTATGGTAGCATAATGTTTAAGTGAGAGGAAAGCATATACATGGGGCACAGATAATTTTAGAACGGCCTCGCTACGAAATATCCCTGAACCTACTGAAAATCTATTTTTTTATTAATTTCACCACAACACCAAACACCTCCAATGAAATTAATGAAATCATATATGTTTCCCCCCTGGGGGTTAGGGAATAGAATATGCCCCACGTGCCTTCTGCGTGTCATAAGAGGCGACTAAAGAGGTTGGGTCGGTGGGCTTGCAACCCCCACCCGGAAAAAATATCTAAGCAAAGAAAAACGAACGAACAGCCTCAGATGCGGACGGAACCAACGTTGACGAACCACGACCGACTAAGGACATGCCTTCGGACATTCTAAGAATGGCTACGTGGAATGTTAGTGGCATGAATGATGGCACAAAAGAGCGAGAGGTTCTGGAAGTGTTAGTGAATGCCAGGCTGGATGTATGTGGAATGACAGAGACCAAATGGAAAGGTTCAGATGTGAGAGAGTGGGAGTGTGGAATGGATGTGTGTGCTGGAGTGAGTGAAGGAACAGCAAGAGAAGGTGCATGTTTGTTTGTAAGTAGCAAATGGAAGGAATGTGTAAGAGAGTATGGGTCTGTGGGTTCAAGGATTGTGTGGGTGAGAATGAAAGTAGGAATACAAACGTGGGTGATTGTATGCGTGTATGCCCCGACAGAGGATATACTTGAAAGAAAGAAAGAGGAGTTCTGGATGAATGTGGAGGCGTGCCTGGAGAAGTTTGACAAGAACGAAAGAATATTTCTGATTGGGGATATGAATGGTAAGGTGGGTGATAGGAAAGTTGAGGGAGTGGTGGGAGGGTGGGGGGTACCATCAGAGGTGAATGGGAATGGTAGTGCACTTGTGGACGTATGTGTGGGGAGGAGGCTGTGGATAGCCAACACCTTCTTCCGACACAGAATGATCCACGGGTACACGTGGAAACGGATGTTGACGATGAAGGATAAGACAGTGGTGGAACGAAAGTCATTGATTGATTATGTATGTGTGGATGAACGAATGAAGAAATCTGTGATGGATGCTAGGGTGTATAGGGGTATTGGAGGGGGTCTGTCTGATCATTATGTAGTGGTAGCTAAGGTTAGGATACAAAAGAAGTGGGTGAGGAGAGCTGGAGGGAGGCGAGAGGAGGGTGGAATGGTGAGGAGGGTGGAGAGGTTGCAGGAGGAGGAAGTCAGGGAGGAGTACAGGAGAGCAGTGGAAAGATGACTAGGTGGGTTCGACCTGGAAGTTATGGAGGAAGTGGAGGAGATGAGCAAGGTGTTTAAAGATGAGATCTGTGCAGCATGTGAGGAGGTGTGTGGAGTGAGGAGAAGAGGGAGGGGAGTGAAAGGTACAGCATGGTGGACAGAAAAGGTAAGAATAGCTGTGGAAGAAAAGAAGAAAGCATATAGAGAGTGGTTGGGTAGTAGAGGGAATGAAGATTACGAGAGACAGAAACGAGCGAGGTACGTGGAGAATAAGAGGGTGGTGAAGAGAGTAGTGAAGGAAAGTAAGAGAAGAGTAGATGAGGAATTTGGAAGGAATCTGAGTGTAAAATGGAGGGAGAGTAAGAAACTGTTCTGGAAAGAAGTCAAGAAAGTTAGGGAAGGTAGCAAGGGAAACAGTAAGGGTGTGAAAGATAAGAATGGGAGAATGCTAGCCGAGAAGCAAGAGAGAGTCGAAAGATGGAGGGAGTACTTCAGTGAGTTGCTAAATGTAAGGAATGAAGAGCCAGCAAACATAGCTGGATATGGTATGGGAGGGAGAAGAAGAGAAGTAGTGGAGGAGGAGGTGGAGGTGGGGATCAGGAGGTCAGAAGTGTGGGAAGCCATGAAAAGAGTGAAGTTGGGGAAAGCAACAGGAACAGATGGAGTGTGTGGGGAAATATTGAGGTATGGTGGTGAGATAGTGATAGAATGGGTATGGAAAATGTGCAAACTAGCATGGGAGAAGGGGAGTGCACCCGATGACTGGAAGACTGGCATAATAGTCCCCCTATATAAGGGCAAAGGGGAAAGAGGAGTGTGTGGTAGCCACCGAGGAATATGTCTTCTAAGCGTAGTAGGGAAGGTATACAGTAGGGTAGTGATTGAGAGAGTGAGAGTGAGAACGGAGAAATGGATAGGCGACGAGCAGGGAGGTTTTAGGAAGGGAAGAGGATGTGTAGATCAGATTTTTACCCTGAATTGTGTTGTGGAGAAGAATCTGGAGAAGAAACAAAAGGTGTATGTTGCCTTTATGGACTTGGAGAAGGCCTATGACAGAGTGGATAGAGAAGGTTTGTGGAAAGTACTTAGAATATACGGAGTAGAGGGCAAGTTGCTGAAAGCAGTGAAGAGCATGTATGAGGGTGCAAAGGCGGCAGTACGTGTGGAGAGTGAGCAGAGCGAGTTCTTTGACCTGAATGTTGGTTTGAAACATGGGTGTGTGATGTTCCCGTGGTTGTTTACTGTATATATGGATGGAGTCATGAAAGAAATCCTATCAAGAGCAGTGGATGTTGGTGTATCGCTGAAAAGGGAGGGAATTGAGTGAAAGCTACCTATACTGCTGCTTGCGGATGATACAGTTCTGATGAGTGATAATGAATGGGAGTTGCAGGGTCTGGTAAATGAGTTTGGAACAGTGTGCGAAAAACGGAATTTGAAGGTAAATATGGGGAAGAGCAAGGTTATGGTCTTCGAAAGGGGTGAAGTCACAGAGTGTGAGGTGAAGCTGAACGGTCAGGCTATGGAGATCGTCAACTCTTTTAAGTATCTGGGCAGTGTCTTGAGTAAAGATGGGACTATGGATTAAGAAGTGCGGGAGAGGGTACAACAGGGGAAGAGGGTTGTAGGAACGCTAAAAGCAGTAACAAGAAATAGGGTGGTCAGTATGGAAGTGAAGAAGTCCTTGCATGACAGTGTGGTAATCCCGACACTGACTTACGGAAGCGAAGCATGGACGTTGGTTGAGAGACTCAGACCAAGAGTGAGAGCAGTGGAAATGAATTACTTAAGGAGTGCGTGCGGAGTTACATGGAGGGATAGACAGACTAATGAGGAAGTAAGAAGGAGGTGTGGTGTGGAGGTAGATGTGCTGGAAAGTGTGAAAAGGAACAACTTGAGATGGTTCGGCCATATGGAACGTATGGAAAAGCGAGAGAATGACTAAGAGGGTGTACAAGAGCGAGGTGGAGGGACAGAGAGGGAGAGGTAGACCGAATATGAGGTGGAAGGATGGAGTGAGGAACTACATGAACGAAGGCGGTGCTGGTTGGGGGAGGGGCGTCGACTGACTGGGGACAGAGGTGCATGGGGGCGGTTTGTTCGTGGCCACCCCTTCGGGTATCACGGCGTCAGGCAATAGATAGATAGATAGATATATATGATCCACCAGGATTCGAACCCGGGTTATCACACACAGATTTTTAGACACCTTAACCATTACACCACCAAGACGGTTAAAGGTTTATGCACATGCCTACGACTTATTATCCATTCTCCAATACTGGATATTAATCTAATCATGTTCATATTCCCACCGCACTATGGTTGCCTAATGTTTAAGTGAGAGGAAATCATTTTCATGGGGCACAGATACTTTTAGAACGGCCTCGCTATGAAATATCCCTGAACAGCAGGCTCCATCCCACCCTTCAGTCTAGCCCCAGAATCCTTTACGTCAGCAGGTGAGGGTGTGTTCTTGTTCATTTGTATGTATACTGTATAGGTGGCGCAGGTGAATGGTTAGTTACTGGTTTAAGGGAGAGGTAGTTGCATCTTATGGACCCCCTTCTTCCTCATGTTGAGCATATTTGTTTTGAGATTTTAAGACGTTCGTTCCGTTAGTTTCGCGATTTGGAGACCATTCGCCTCATTTCTTTGTCAATATTATGACCTTTCGTACCATTCAGGTGTCTTTTTTTCCTAGCAAATGATAGCGAGCCTGTATTTCTAGAAGATGGCCGGGATATTTTTCTACTGAAAAATTTACAAATATATCTTGAAAGGCGGTCTAGGGGCTGTAATTTTAAGCTTGATGGATATCTAGCGAGGAAAACTAAAAATAAATACATAAATAAATATATAGACCAAAAAACAAGCACTACCGTTCTGCTAGGAGATTTAAACACTCAGGCCGCGGGGCCCTACATATGTCGGGCGAGAGAACCATGGCCACCCCTGCGGGGCCCGACAATATCCGGGCGGGATGTTGAGCACATTATCGGCTCTGAGAGAGAGTCCACGCGTTGGGAGGACGATAGGCGGGCTCTGACCGCTCGGCATGGACCTAGTCCCGCCACTGACGTAACCTTTGCACCATCCCACACCCTTGCGAGAACAAGGAAAAACCAAGGAATTTTCCGTATTTTAGGGTTTTCCCCTCGTGTTCCACGATCGTTGCAAGAGAACCCGTGGTAATACAAGGATGATTCAGGTGTCATTGGAGAGCTCTATTATCGCCCTTTCACGGATACATAATTGTATTATGCTCTGGCTCTTGTTTATGCATGAAAAAGAGCATGGAATGAAGCTCGTTTAGGGTAAATATGCCAGCCAGGCATGTAATAATAATAATAATAATAAAGCAGACGTGCCGTTTTACCCAAAATCAAAATGGCATACCCAACTCTGCGATGGGTTACCATCATCACTACTAATACCATCATCAATCACAATCACCATCATCACTACTACTGCCATTATCACTACAACTGCCACAATCATTACGACTACTGTCATCACCAGTACTATGATCATCATCACTACTACTATTACAATTATCACTACTACTCTCACCATGATCACTACTACTGTCACCATTGTCACTACCATCTTTATCACTACTATCATCATTGATACTACAACTGTCAACCATCATTACTACTATCATCACCACCATCTTACAATCATAATTACTACTGTTAACATCATCACTACTACTATACCCATCATCATTACTACTGTCACAAGTATTACCATCATGTATCCTACTATCACCATCATCACTACTACTGCCATCATCACCATTACTATGATCTTCATCATCACAACTATTGTCATTATAACTACAACTTTAACCCGTTGAGCCCTGGCTAGTTATAATATTTTGTTCACCCGTCCCAAGCCATTTTCACTTATTTTGTTTTGTTTGCTAAAATGGAAGACAAGGATGAGAAATGAAAAAAAAAAAAAAAAAAAAAAATCACCTCAGATATTTTTTTTTTTTTGGGGGGGGGGGGGGCCTCAAAAAAATTTGTTGAGCCAAAATGGAAGAGAATGGTGAGAAATGAAGAAAAAAATAAAAAAAAGTCACCTCGGTCATTTGGGGGGCTGGGGGGGGGGCGAAAGTTCGTCTCCCCCGCATGACCACCCGCCCGGGAGCACTAGGGTGAAAACTGAGTATGGCATTGTACGGCATACATCCTAAGGAGTGTCCTCACATAAATCTCAAGCCTCTAGCTCCCATACGACCGGAGTAATGAAGGTTCAAAGTGGCGGTGAACTAAGGGTGTAAAGTATCCCCACTAAGCCCACCACCACCAGCCGCGCAGCTGTCTCGGCCCGCTCACACCTACTGGCCCGGCTCCCACACACACTACGGTACCTCCCCCTCCTATTCTCCCGCCATTTCCTACCTTACGAGCCACGTAAGTGTTTTTTATATGTCGGACGCACGTGATGCTCGCTGGGAGTTGGTGATCAAACACTGCCGACGCATCACGTGCGACGCTGGGTCTCACCGGGTTAACCATCATATCTACTACTCACCATCATCACTAATACTCACACCATCGTCACTACCATCATCACTACTATCATAATTACTTGTCACCACCATCACTACTATTATGACCATCATCACTACTACTAGTACTGTCACCATCTAGCTACATTTATCATCACTACTGTCATCATCATCAATACAACTACAACCATCATCACTACTATTATCACCATCATCACTACTACCACCATCAATCCCACTATTACTAACATCACTTCTAATGCCAACTAAACTAACTTAACCTAGCAAATGCGTAGCGAGATGTTTTCGCCCCCAGAACGAATGCATTCTTAGTGTGTGAGCCACACTAAGGCCCGCAGTACCAAACATTTCCTTCCCTCGAAGATACCCTTCCTTTCAAAATTCGTAGTATAAAAATATTTTTGGGGATTTGTTTGGCTGAGCGAATGCTTTCGTAAACGGTCGCCGCGACCGTTTACGTCCAATATTATTGGAATATGAAGAGGACCTTCGACCCTTCTCTTCGATGGTCGTCAGTCCCCTTCGTTTGCTAATTGAATTTTATTATTTGTATTATTGTTTCAATTCCTAAATTAAAGGTTACAGAAGACATTCTTTAATGCAAATCAATTGCATAATGTACGAAACTATAAGTATATATTAATATGGGTTACAATTAGCACATTTCCAAAGACTTTCGATATATCTTCAATGACGTTGGTGAACTTGACAGGAGCCGTTGTACAGGCATCTTCACCTGATAGGCGTATGTCGGCCAGCCTTGACAACTTGTATATCGCTTCATCAGATTGTATTCGCCCAATTACTACCCAGGTAAGGAAATTCACGACATTCGATTATACTTGCTTGTATTTTTGGCTTGGAATCCTCATTTGGTGACCATTATTATCTATCTATTTGAGGCATATTTCCTGAAATAAGTCTTGCAATTGACGAGGATGGTTGTGAATGGGATCTGCCGTATGTGGGGCCTGTCAGCTCTGCAGACTCGTTATATAATTATGTTCATTTATGGAAGTATTTAAAGTAGGCCTAGGCCTAGCCCAATCAGGGAGAACATGTTAGTCCCTATTTATAGCCTACTTTAGGGTAGGCTAGGCCTATATTTTGTAATCCAATAGGCCTAACCTATGTTAAAATAGCCAACAATAGGGTACCTAGGTTAACAAATCCCAGATATTGAAAGAAAAAGTGGTAAACATTTAAGAGACCTTGGACAGCCTTTTTACCTAACCTAAAAAAAAAAAAAAAAAATGGTAAACATTGAAGAGACCCCGGACAGCCTTTTTACTAGTTAATTCTAGTGTTTTGTTTATTTTTCTTTGATATACAGTGTTGTTTTATACCGAGGACTGTCGCATTTTAGTATTTTCAACATTAGCCCAACCTAACTAAGTCTTAACCTAACCTAACCGAAAACTAACCGACAATCTAAACCCAGCTCACGTTCCCTGTTTATGGGTGCACGACGGTCTAAACCCAGCTCACGTTCCCTGTTTATGGGTACGCGACGGTCTAAACCCAGCTCATGTTTTACTTTTCGGTTAGGTTAGGTTAGGTTAAGTTTGGTTAGGTTAGGCTAATGTTGAAAATACTAAAATGCGACGGTCCTCGGTATTAAACAACACTGTATATCAAAGAAAAATAAACAAAAAACTAGAATTAACTAGTAAAAAAGGCTGTCCGGGGTCCCTTAAATTTTTACCAAAATAATTATAGGCCTAGCCTAGGCCAAGTTAAAAGGCTGTCCGAGGTCTCTTCAATTTTTACCACTTTTTCTTTCAATATCTGGGACTTGTTAACCTAGGTACCCTATTGTTGGCTATTTTAACATAGGCTAGGCCTATTGGATTAACAAATATAAGCCTAGCCTACCCTACTATAGTAGGCTATAAATAGGGACTAACATGTTCTCCCTGATTGGGCTAGGCCTAGGCCTACTTTAAATACTTCCATAAATTAACATATATAACGAGTCTGCAGAGCTGACAGGCCCAAACACGGCAGATCCCATTCACACCCATCCTCGTCAATTGCAAGACTTATTTCAGGAAATATGCCTCAAATAGATAGATAAATAATGGTCACCAAATGAGGATTCCAAGCCAAAAATACAAGCAAGTATAATGTAATGTCGTGAATTTTCTTACCTGGGTAGTAATTGGGCGAATAAAATCTGATGAAGCGGTCTTAAGAACCTATCCATGTGGAAGCATACAACAGGAGTTGTGATTAGATGATACAATATTATATAACGGGTACCTATGTATGTAAGAATTGCAATAAATTATGTAAAATATATTGTTCTTTCTTTATGCGGTACCTATAATTGTCCAAGCATCATATATTTAGTCATTTATAAAAGTAAACCTGCCTACTAGACAGGGCAGGTGTCAATTTGATGCAGAATAAGTATTGAAAATAAATGGTTTTCTATATTAGCCTAGTCAAAGGGGGTGATCACATTACTATTAACTTGAAACCCGAAACTTTATGATATTGCTGCACTGTATGGTACTGGATTAAAACCTGGCACTTTGCATGTAGCAGAACTGTACAGTATAAAACTTGGGGCAAATTGGTGCAGCTGTGGTAAATAACCCCATAAAGTATACAGTACCCGGTACCTACTAAGTGATCTGTATAGGATTCACTATTCTGAACTTATACATACAGGTATTAGTTTTTGTGGGAATACATAAGAGTTGAGACAGGCGAAGCCAGGGTCAAATTGGTGACCATGCTACTGAATTAGAGCTACAGGCCTAGGCCTCTTCCAGAAAAAACATCTGTGAGTATTAGGCTATGGTAATATTCAGTTGAGAAACTCTGCCTCATAGAGCTAAACTAACTCAACCCAATCCCACAAGCGGATTGCTACAATACTATACTGTGCCTAACTTACCTAATGTAACTAACCTTACAGACCCCATGCTGGCAATATATAAGATGACAATTAATTCATGGGGTGACTTAGGGGGGAAAAGCCCCCCTTCAACCTATTATTGTATCCCACGGCAGTCAAAATATAAAGGAGCGTGATCGCGAGCGTGCGAGTAGTGTAAACAAGGAAGGCGATACGTTTGAATACTACATCCTTCCCCCAACTTTTAGAAGCCGATTTGCTTCGGCTGGCTTCTGATGTTTACGGGATAGTCCTATACTCAAAAGTAATGAGTATCGTTATGCTACACTACTTCAAGAAACCTATCATAGGCCTATTCTAAATTTGTAGGTTATGTTAACTCAGAAATCGCTTTCCCCATTAGCTAACCTAACCTTGGCTATATTAATTTGCCAACAATTTTGCATTGTTTAAAGAGTAGGCTACATGTTGATTAAATATGCAAGTCCCATGGAGATTAAAAAATATTTAGCCATGAAATCTTTTACTATAATTAGGATAGGTGACTATCCCTAGATGTCTAAAGCCGATGAGAACAATTGTGTGATCCAAACACTTTCCCTGCTAAATTTTTGGAAAAACTCGGAGAGTCAGAGGTTACCTCACTTGGATAGCTAGAATAGATTAGTTTTATTAGGTTACAATGGTTATTATGGTAACTTTGGTATAGCTTTAAGCATAAGTTGGATTCCCATATGGGTGATATGGGCTGGGTTTGAATGGGAGCTGCTTCATGTGGGCCGCATGGCCATATGCAGTTTCCTGCGATCTTATGAACTTATGTTGTTATGTAATTGGGGTTGGGTGTGACAGGGATCTGCCTTGTGTGGGCCGATCGGCTTTTTGCAGACTCCCATTTTCTTATGTTCTTATGTTCTTATTATAAACTAAATAATCCTAACTAACCTCTCATGCCTAACCCATCGTCCAAAATCCAACCCTGGTAACCTCTTGAGGTTAGGCTAGGCCTACCCTGTTTTCAGTAGTTTTAATATATCAAGCTAATTACTAAACAATATAGGCCTAGGGTAAATGCTCAACAAAATTGCTCGTATGTCCAATTTAAGCATCTCTTACTATGAAATGGAGGACTCAAAGCTTTACCTTTCCCATTTGGGAAGGGTCAGCCAGGGGATAGAAAGCCTATGGCAATTTACAGCCCACTATCCTAGCTCTGGCCCTTTTTGAGTTAGAGATAGGCTAGGTTAGATTTCACGATTTATGGCCATAGATCTACTTGGAACAGGTAAACAGGGCTAGGCTTGAATATAACAGAAAAGCTTGCCTGATTTTATAACCAAGCCACTTTTCCAGAGTGCCAAGCAGTGCAAGCACAACCATATTTTAGACCTAAAATCAAAACTATTGCATAAATTCAAAAAATCTTTTTTGACTGACATTCGCATTCACGCAACAAATGTTCGTGTGAAATTTGGTGAAAATCCGTCCAACGGTCGAGGAGTTTAGAGACAGACGGACGACGACGACGACGACGACGACAACAACAACGACGACAGATATTTTTTCCGGTGGTACCCACTATACGGGGGGGCGATACCAAACTCTGCTTACGCAGAGTTGATAATAGCTCTTAAAGCTAGCACATGCTAAGCCAGCTAAGGATAGCCCAATAAGGCCGATTAGGCGTATTTCCATTGGGGTCCTGTACTACTATCCCATCCCCTTGCTCATGAGGGATGGTAACGACTCAGTGCTTGTGAAAAATCTTTAATGCGCTGAGCGTGGGCGCGATCCTGGGCCTTCTGGGTGGAAGTCCGAGACGCTAGTCACTACACCAGCGCGGTCGTGGGATGTAGTAGAAATTACAAACATCCCCGTTTGACAGGGGTTAACCATGTCGCTTATTATCGTATTTTTCACTATATGTGCGACTCCCGTGGATACTAAAGCTCTTACCTATCTATACCTGATTTATTTTATACATTTAGGATGTATTTTAGGATATTTATAAAGGAGGTGTATGTTGCTTCGCAAAATCTGAAATTGCCCTGGAGGAGGTTACTAGTTTCAATTGTCCCTATTTTGATTATTCTATATACAAATTAATTTCTGCTGGTAAATTTAAATACATATGTTGCATCTACCGTTCCCCAAATACTCCTCCAGAGCAAAGTCTTTTTGATTCTCTGTCCTCACAACTCAGTGTCCTCAACTTAAATGCTTCTTCTGAAATCACTGTGTTGGGTGATTTTAATGTCCATAATGTTGAATGGCTCACTCATTCAGCCAGGACTGATGATGCTGGTCTTGAATGTGAGCTATTTGCAGACTCATTTAATCTCACTCAACTAGTCAACCAACCCACCCGTGTACCAGATAATCCTAATCATAATTCCCACCTACTGGACTTATTTTTAACAACCAATTCAGAAAATTATGATGTTACAGTGAGGTCCCCGCTTGGATCTTCTGATCACTGTCTGATACAGGCCACCTGTCTATCACCTACCACACCTTCCCACTCTGAACCTGTTTTGGTGACTAAATGGCATTACGATAGGACAGACTGGGAGGGTCTTCAAGGTTTCTTTATTGATATTCCCTGGACCTCTTTCTTTTCTAATGATGCACACTCCACCTTGAGCCACATACAAGATTTTGTAAAAATTGGAATGGAAACTTTTATTCCTCATCAAAAGTACATTAAAAGATCTAATTCACCTAAATGGTTTGACCATAATTGTGCTAGAGTAACTGAACAAAAAGCAATAGCCTACAATGCATACACAAGATCAAAAACACATGAAGCCTTTAATTACTTTAGAAACATCAGAAATCATGCCAAAACTGTATTAAACCTAACTAAATCAAACTTTCTCCACAAGCAGGCAAATAAACTTCTAAATAATCCAAATGATAACAAAATATTTTGGTCTACTCTTAACTCATTTAAATCCAACTTCACAACTGCTTCATCCATTCCACCATTAAAATCTCCGACTGGCAATCTTGTAAGTGACCCACGAGGTAAAGCTAACCTTCTTGCGGATATTTTCTCCACCAACTCAACCTTAGATGAAATAAATCAAGATGTCCCTGTACTTATTTTTAATTCGCCTGAAATTCCCTCACTTAAGATCCACACCAGACATGTCAAAACTATTTTGCAGAATCTCTCAGTAGATAAGGCTCCTGGTCCAGATGAAATTCCTCCAATAGTACTTAAGAATTGCTCATTGGTGCTCGCTTCTGTATTGGCAAAAATTTTCCGTCTATGTACTCATACCTCATGCTTCCCAGTACCCTGGAAAGAAGCAAACATCCATCCAGTTCCTAAAAAAGGTGCCTCTTCAGATCCACCAAACTACAGATAGTCCATGAGCCAAGACCCGAATTTTGGGATATCGGTACCACCCGGGGTGACTAATTCTCTTAGGTGTTTTTAGCTTGCTACATGTCTCTAGTTTATGTTTTGATATGATAGCCCTTGCACATTGGTAGCTTAATGGTCGTTATCACTTCTTGAATAGACATACCCTACCGAAAATTCCGAATTTTTTTAAAATGTCAAATTTGGGGACAGGAATGCCTAAATGTCAACAAAATGCATATAGTAATTGTCACATTTAATACAAGTCCTGTAAATACACACTAAGCATGCCATGGGCTTGTACATACTATTATGGCAAATTACTACTCCTAAATATCATCTACATCAGACTCGGAATCTGACTGTTGTGCCACCGGCTCTTCTTCAATAGCCGTGTTCTGACATGTCTGTAACCTGCACATGTCCGTGCATTTTAGACCATTGCTGAGGCAAGTACACTTAGGGAGTTCGCATGACCGCACACACTTGCAAGACAGTAGCTGCATAACAGCATCTGGTGCTGGTGAGCCTCGCATCCAGTTGACGGCAAGCTTACCGTCCTCATCTGTCATCCAACCGCAGTCTGTTGGGTTCGCAACAAATGGCTGGCTCTGAAGACTTCTCCTCCAGATCGCAGCCTGGTAGTTTGCACGCAGTGCATGCATGAAGAGGCAGTCCTCACAAGGAGGGAGTTGACTTGACTCTACCTCTCCACGTCTTGCACAGAACAGCTCATACCGAAGCTTGTTTACCTTAGTTGTGTGGGTAGATGGTAGGTACATGTGGCAGGTGATTTCCTGTAGCTTCTCAAAGAGTTCAGGAGACACTTCCCATGAGCGTCCAAGTTCGTGAAAAGCATCCTGGTATGTCTTGTCCATCTTCACCTGCTTGAGTGTCGTCATCTTCCCTCGGCCAGCGAATGCACTGACGGTATCACAGCCTGTAAAGGCATGCATACCAATCAATGAATCACACACGCTGCCTCCCAGTGTGCGGCTCAGTGTGGTGATATCCAGGAATCTTGTCCGGTTCTTCGTCCCGCACTTCTGGAACAGATGGGATGGGATCTTGTGGCACATGCCAAGACACAACACCATGACGTCTGTATCTTCTGCAGTGATGATGACAGACTTGTTCCCAGATTCTGCTGCATGAAGTGCATGGAGAAGAAGGCGTGTGTCTGCTTCTTCTTGAGTTGACTTAAGCTCAGGAGCCTCTTCCCACTGCTCTTTTTGGTGATCTTGAAGCAGCGCTGCTCACATGTGACATACAGCTCCTTGTCCTTGAGCTTCTCCCTGTGCTGTGGTGCCTTCCATTCTTCTACCAAGAACTTGATAAGACTTGCCTTGTTGGAGGAACTACCGAGTAACTTTCTCCACTGCTGGATGTTGTGCCCAGGTTGAATGTTCTTGAAATGAATTCCTGTGCCTGCACTTCTTTTGGCTCGTTCTGCATCCTTGATGGATGTCTCCTTGTAGATATCAAACACAACATCAATGCGCCTGCTCTTAGCACCTTCATGAACAGCGTGACTCAGTGCTGTACCTGCAAGCTGTGAAAAAGTTTTGTCGTTTCCCTTCAGTTTGTGGACCAGGCTCATCCCATCAATTATGGTAGCAGAGGGCTCGGGTATCACTTCTGCAGGAGAAACATTCCTCTCTAACTCCTTTGCTAGGGCAGCCTTGTTGGTCTTGCGGAGAGACCCATCACCGCTGGCAAGTGCCCAAGGCAAAGGCCCAAGGGGATGAGCCAAGACATCACTCATTTTGAGCTTTCTGTTCTCGGCAACAAGGATCATCTGGCCAAATAGGTTCCTGTCAGCCTTTAAGATAGCCTCCTTGGCATGGTCTTGTGAGCGTGGCTTCATTCTGATGTTAGTGAACGTTCTCAGTTTCGTCTTCGTCATCGTGTCATGAAACTGTATAGTTGGCGTATCGATCTCCAGGCGCTCTTCCTTGAAGGCTTGATATGCATCCTCTCCTATTCTGTAGGCCCCTAGAAGGTCTTTGACAACTTCTGGTGGTGCCATAGTCGCAGTTGACAAACTGACAAGATCTTCTTGCTCTGCGTTGAAGGGGTTCAACCAGCTGGTCTCCATCAGTTGAACTAAAGATTGGACATCGGCCTCATCTCTTCTAATCCTGGCCATCTGTAGGTCTGGGTGGCTGAAGTCAGTATACTTTTGGCCTACTACCATAGTCCTGAGCTGCCTTAAGTACCTGCTGCGATACTCCGATGTCAGGTAGTACCTGGCGACAGCTCCGCCTTTCAGGCTGAAGCCTTTTGTGCCCCCTGGTGTCTGGGTGTCTTTGTTGATCGTCTCTTCGATTGTCTGGTCCACAGGGATCCGTCCAAAGGGATTCTTGCTACCGATCTGGACCGAAAAGCCACCTTGCATGAAGTGTTCATGGACCTCTGGGTGTTCAATGGGCAGTCGAGACATCAAGGCATAGTAGTAGGTTAGGAACCGGGCATAGTTCACTTTGTCATAGGCAACACACCACGGTATCATCTGTCGGATTGCTCCTAGGTGGAGCATCCAGTTGCCTTCTCTGGAGGCTCGAATTAAGTCCAGCATGATCTCAACCATGTCCAGGTATGACATCCAGAATGCTGAGAGGTTGTGTTCATCTCTGAGGGTCTCAAGATAAACTTGGAAAAGCTTCATGATATGTGTGCATGATTCACTCTCCATCAGCTCTTGAAAGAGTCCCTGAGACACATTGCTGTGAAAGCTGTTGATGTCCTTCAGTGTTTCATCTAGATGGTGTATGTCCCTTGAATGGTTTTCTTCTAGCCATGAAAGGAAGCCTTTCCATGCAAGCCTCATCAGTGCTTCATACACGAGCTTGTGTAGTCTCACTGCTCTGTTGTACCTCTTGCCGTTCATCACTCCTGACACTGATCCTTCTGTGATGATACCTGATTCCACACACAGATCTCTAAGACCTGCATCTTGAAACCTCTTTCCTATGGTGGAGATGAGATTACAGATTGTGTGGAAGACGCCCATCCTGATGATAATGTTCTTGAACTTCTCTTGTTTCCAGATAACTTCGGCAGCTTTGGCATAGAGTGCTTGATCAAACACGCACACAATCTTGTTAAGCTGTAAGGACTGCATGATAGCATGCGTTTGTTCCAAGATTTCATTAACGGTGGACATTTCTGTTGCGGGAGCATTGATAGTGGGCAGGTAGCTTACAGTGTCCTGAACCACTGCAATGTCTCTGCGCATTTTGATGTTGAACCCAGTCCAACTGCTGATGGACTGGTCCTCATGGTCTGACATTCGAGTAAGAAGCCAGATATGGTTCTTTGTCTTTGAATCCTGGACTTCCTTGGTAGTGTCGACATACGCAGTCTCAATCCTAGGTGGCCCTGCCCGCCGCCCAACATTGTATATTGGCAGCATTGATGATGTCTGAGTGATGCTTCTTATCTTGGACTTG
This sequence comes from Lithodes maja, assembly GCA_037953745.1. NCBI lineage: Eukaryota > Metazoa > Arthropoda > Malacostraca > Decapoda > Lithodidae > Lithodes > Lithodes maja. The sequence goes on from JBAKBP010032195.1 coordinate 21,418, forward strand.
GTAATCTCTGGCAGGACTTTCTCTGGCACAGAGCCTGCAACCTTGGACTGGACAGCAATGCCATTGACTCTATGAGAAGTACCTGCTCCACTTAGGGTCTCTTCAAGTCGGTCAATGTTATCCCAGGCCAGGGTTGTGAACACACCAGGGTAGATGTTTGCTGGCAGTGGAATGTCATCCTTTGAGCATTCCAGCTTCTGGATACAAAGGGCTGTATCGATCTCCTCAAACATTGAGTAAGACACACAGTGACCAAGACGATTCAGAGTTCGGATCAGTTCTGTGTTTCCTGTCAAAGACTTTACAGCATTGGTCAGCAGTACGTGCTTGGGTGGTTTTGTCTTGCCACTGGTAACAGCAAAGACCAAGTCACTGCCAAGGGAAGTGGCAAGACGTTGAGCTCTTTCAGAGGGAGTTTCACACTCACACTCTCCTGTCAGCAGGGTGTGCAGGAATTGAGTGACTGCTGCAGGAATGACATTCTGATCTGTATCGGGAGGCCATGGCTGACTCACATCTTGTTTATTGATCTCATTCCTCAGCTGCATTCCTGCTTTGGTTAAGACATCTTCAGAGTTAGCTGCTCTTGCTTCTTGCAGGTCTTTTGCCATTTTGTGTGCTTGCCGGGCAAGGTCGTCCATTGAGAGGCTGCGTGGATAGATTAGAAGCTTTCCTTTCTCATCTGGGACAAAGCGTAGTGATTCTCCAAACTCGGTTTCAATCTTTCGGCGAACATGTTTCTTTGTCGCTGGTTTCAGTTGGATAATACCACGGGACATCATGGATCTCTCAAGCCTAGATGTGAGGTTTGTCATAGGCAGTACCTCTGGGTTGGGGAATAATTTGGTCCTTATATACAAGCAGAGTTCCTCGAGGGCTTCTGTCTCAACCTCTTCGTAGCGTGCTTCCTCGCTTTCTTCCTGATTTTCACCTGCACCCGACCTGGCGGCCACTGGGAAATCATCTTTTGTGAAGAGTTTGTAGCACGACTTGTGGTAGTGACCCTCTGCAGCAACAAGGTCTCTGCTAACTAAACAAGGATTCTCTGGTTGAGTTTCCTTATTGCTGCTCTGCGAATCTTCTCATCTGCTCGTAGCTCAACACACTGTATGAGTGGCTCCCTTGTCTTTGTTGTTTTTATGTACTTGCTTGACTTCTCGCAGAAGATACATCCTTTGGCATACACCCTGCTAGTACTAGGGGCATCCCTTGATGCCCTCCTCCTGGGGTCGACGCTTGCTGATTCTATCTTGACACCCTTGGCAAGGATAGAATCCAGTGACTTCTTCATTGTAAAGAGACTACGACATTTACGGTGATAATGTATGTGTGGTATTCCTCCTTCTTCAAGGCCCTTGGCTGCTTCCAGGACTGGATCATGCTGCCTGATTTCTGCAGCCCTGAGCAATGTGTTCCAGGAATCCAAATCCTGTGGTGACACCAGAGCATCGCTGTCATCATCAGAGCAGTGGATGATACAGTCGATCCGTGCTCTCTTCCTCGCAGATGGTTCCATCCTGCCGTCAAACAGTCGACACACACCTGCAAAAAATATCACCATTAAACCATGAACAAACAAACACATTACATGGAAACCACTCTACATATGTTTGCTCCTTCCAATAATAAATTATCCCCAAAATATAACCAAAAATCCCCAAATATGAAATAAACCCCTAAATATGGAGAAACTTGAAATACACATCGGAATAATTCTTGTAGAGAATCAAATAAGCTACAAGAGCTGTTAGAATATATTTTTCAATGTTCCCCATATTTAAGGATTTATTCTAGATTTAGAGGAAAATACCCAAAATATAGAGTATATTCCGAAATATGAGGAAATTTGAAAAATACCTAGGAACAACTCTGGTAGAGAATATAATTCTACATAGGTGTTCAAAGTTTCGCGATGATTGTGTGATGGATTTTAAAGAAAATGAGGAAAACGCCGAGCGTCACGCTAAAAATCTTTATTTTTGGGTAGCGCCCCTATTGCATCAAAAAAATTAGACTAAGCTACCAGTGCGAGAAGGCTATCATATCTTAATGTAC
>JBAKBP010032196.1:0-23466 GCA_037953745.1 Lithodes maja
GTGTCTTTGGCCTGCAACATTGGTGTGTCTCCGAAGTCATCTGAGTTTGCCCGGGGCAGTTCGTCAGAGGCTGAGGCACAGCCAATGCAGAAGCACCTGGGAGGCTCGAACCCTGCTCAGGATGTTTTTTGCGACCATAGAGGGCGGGGTTGCGTGATGTGGGCGGGGCGCAAGCATGGAGTAGAGGTCTTGCGTGATACAGGTGCTTCCCAGACTCTGATGAAAAACTTGACTGGCTACCCTATAAACGCGGCTCGGGTGGTAGTGGTGCAGGGTATTAATGCAACTCGGTCATACCCGCTGGTGCGGTTGGAGTTGGAGGTGGATGGTGTGGCACGTGAATTGGATGTCGGGATTGTGGAGAAACTGCCAGTGGAGGGCGTCGACCTTCTTCTCGGCAACGACTTTGCAATGCCCGCTTCTGAGGTTCTACCCTTAGTCGTTGCCGAGAGGCCGGCCGACGTGAGTAGGGAAGAGCAAGAGTGGGTCGAGCGGTGCCAGACACAACCCATGGCGTGTGTTGTCACCCGAGCTCGGGCAGCTAAAGTGTCACAGCCTAGTCCTCCGTCTTCAGACCAGCGGAGGAACGATCAACAGGAGGAGGCTAAAGCAGGAGTTGGTTTTAAGAGTTTTGACTCGGCGGCTCTCCCGGGTGATTCAGTATTGGCACCTATGTTAGAGTCTGGAGAGGCCCCAGGACCTGTCACAGCTAGTGAGGAGGTAGGGCAGGAAGAGACTCCGAGGCAGCAACGTTACACACGGAGAGAAAAAAGGGTTGCTCAGTTTGATATTGGGGGAGGACTTGGGTTGCTTCGGAAGCATCTAGACAGGTTGGTTCCCTCAGATATTTGTAAACTGCAGTTGGAGGATCCGGAAGTTCAGAAGTGTGGTAATGGTGCTGTCGAGATCAAACACGAGGACGGGGAAGCATGTCATGTGAACCTGTTGGAGGAGTTTGTGAGGCAACCACCTGAGCAGCCTACTGTCCCTGCGTTGGTCTGCCGCGGCCAAGGTGGAGAAGGAGAGGGGGGCAGTAGGGCACAGGTGGAGGAGAGTAGGGATTGTCATGTCTCGGCGGAGCAGTGGGCGGGGGACACGAGTCTGGTGGCTGTGGAAGCGCTAGAGCATCTGCCTGAGCAGCAGTGTGCAGCACTCCAGCACCAGCTCGGTTCATACCCCACTGGTCGTGCCGAGCCCCTGAGTCTCACAACTCGGGCGGTGCAAGATGTTCCGCGAGCAGGTCACGTGAATGTTGAAAGACCGTTAGCCTCGTTGTTTCGGTGGTTCAAGGTGGGCGACGAGGCTTTGGCATGGTTGCCAGGTCAGGGTCGACCCATGGCTGCCAAGGGTGGTGGTCAAAAGGAGGACATTGAGCAGATTGGTGAGGTTGGCTGTGGAGTGGATAGGCCCGGTCGTCACATAGCCTCCCAATGCTGCTCTAGTCTAATGCAACAGCCCTACCATAGACCGACTGTATCTGGCCATGTCTCTAAAAGCGGTGATGCTGCGCAGGCAGATGTCGTCACAAGGAATGCGGGGGTGCGCATGTACGGTATCGGCGGGGAAGCCTTAGCAATAATGAACTATGGGAGTGACTGCACAGGTGGTACTGATTGTCCCTCTCATGACCTGGCTGTTCTAGGGACGAAGGTGGAGAAGGAGGGAGACTACAGGTTAGAAGCTGCGGTCTCGGCTGGGTTGTGGGAGGGCACTAGGCATGTTGTTCGTGGAGACAGTGCAAGGCAGTTGTTTACTAGGCTATGGCAGTACTTTCGCATGTTTGTTGCTTCTCCAGGCCTGATGTACGGGGTAGAATCCGACATGCAGGCTGGAGATAGTGCAAGGCTCAGTTTAATTCCCTACCGTATAAATCCTGCTCGACAGCCTATGGTGCAAGCAGAGCTGGATTACGTGTGGACGAAGGGTCTGAGGGATAAGGAATGTCGTGAGTGGTCGTTGCCTGTAACTTTGCAACCGGTGTTAAGTAGCAAGATCAGTGAGTGTGTTGATTGCGAGAGTGTGTGTGCATTATCCCTGACAGACGCCTATACCTTATCAAGAGTTGACGACACCATAGACCGCCTCGGGGCTGCATCGCCTATCACGAAGGTGGATTTAGTGAGGGGTTGCTGGCAGGTACCTTTGTCCGAGCGTGCTAAAGAGGTATGTGGTTTTGTTGTGGACGGGAGTACCTGCCGGTGCAATGTTATGCCTGACGGACTTAAGAATGCACTAGCAACGTTTCAGAACCTGATGAATGAAATTGAAAAGGACGATGATGGGCTGGAGCATCCTGTTAGTTTCTGCTCGGAGAAGTACAATTCGGCCCAGGGGAGCTGCTCTGTTGTCGAGGAGGAGCTGCTGGCGGTTGTGCTTGCGCTGGGGCATTTCGAGGTCTATGTTCCAGCCTATGGTCCGGTCGTTGTAGTTTACCCAGATCATCACCCTCTCAAGTTCTTGGACCAGTTTCACAATCGGAATATGAGGCTGACCAGGTGGTCACTAAGGTTATGGGTATATAACCTGGACATAAGCCATATTGCCGGTTGTGACAACGTGGTTGCAGATGGTCGTTCAAGGGTATATGATCCTGGGTAGATTGACACACGGGTAGCCTCCTGCTTTAGTTTGAATAGTATTTTGCGCTTGGTGCTTGTTGGCTCGCGGTTGTAGCCCAGCGTATTGGGTCGTAAAGCAGGAGTTGAGCGTTTGGTATAGAAGAAAATAGGCTGCCCTTATAGTGCAGCCGGGAAAAACATATTAAAATATAAAAATCATAAAAAAACTCTTCTTTTGATATAGATAATTGTATAAGTTTGTCATAGCCTATAGAGTTTGAGTAGTCCACGAACTATCAAACGGCTGAGCTGCTGTAAGCTCGCTCTGGGAGCATGATATTGTGTCTTTTTTGCTATTGTTGGGAGGAGTTATAAAATGTGAATTTTTTTTTTAAATAATAAGATGTGTTTTGGTGATAAACTCAGCTTTGTTTTAGTGCCATGCGGTCGCTGGGTGTGAGGGGCTTGATGGGGTTCTGTGTTTGTCAGATTTTAGCTCAGGGTTGAGCAAGTAAAATCTTGGGGGAGGTGTGACGCATGTCCAGTGTGAGCATGCTGTACAGAACGCCTAGTCATGCCCCACTCTCGCTAGGATCGTCAGGGCAGGAACTTTGGCTGTAGTCTATGTAGAGTTTCCTAACTTAGTTCGTGTGAGCCGTTGTACTATAAGTATTATGAATATGTATTTTGTTTTCATCTGAGTCAACGAGTTCTATTTTATATCATTAGTTATAAGTATTGTGTGTAAAACTTATTTGTAATGATGGGGGGAGAAGCAGCCACGTTGGGGGTCAGTGGGTGCGCCATGCGGGAGGTGGGCCTAACTCACTAGCACTCCCCCCCTCCCCCCTCCACTCAGTGCTGGGAAAGCCTTTGTCTATCCCAGATTGAGAGAGAGAAATTACGTAATGATTGTCAGTGGGCGGTCCTTAGTAGTTCACGTTGGGCTCACTAGAGGGCCGAGTATAAAAAGGGAAGTCTAGCCATTTTTAGATCAGAACTCATTAGGCAGAGCGACTTCTCATTTCCCTTGCTAACTATATATATTCTTCTGACTGATGTGAACTTTCTCTATTACCTTTACATTCTTATCTCCTCTTTTCCCTACCCTTTTTAACTTCCATGGTCCCGTTGGTGCAGAGCTAGTCAGCCAACGTATTATCGCTTGAGTTCTCACAAGATATATGCCTATTAGATAGCCTATTTTGGAAGGGTTAACTTAGAATAGGATTGATTTATGTTTGTTGCACTCGTATATGCATTTCCCTGTGTGTTATTATTATTGTTCCTGTTTTCTGCTAGTCTAGGTAATGCTAGACTGGGAAAGGGCTACTGGTGTTGTGATTTCCGATGTGTACTAGATTTTGTTGAACCTGTACAATCGCAACGGAGACGTGGGAAGCCTAGGTGGTCTTTCTGACTGTGTACCTTGTGAGTTTAGCACTGTGTTGCGAGTGAGGGCTTTTGCCTCTGCCACCCAACACTGTGCTAACTCGTTTGCTTTGACTTTGAGAGGGTCGCCAGGAGAGAACCAGATACTAGCGATCTGGATCTCTCAAGAGAGCACCCCGTCAATTAACGTAATTTGGCCGCACAGCCTTAAGGACTTCGCTAGGCTACGAGCCGCTTGCTCAGCCATTGTTTCCTAGCCTACTACATCCCAGCTAGACTTTACTCGATCAGCAGATACAGAATAGTATTGAAGCTTTCCTTATGTATGATATTGTTTATGCACTATTGATTTCATGTGTTGCACGCTTGGCTACTTTAGTGATTAGTGGCCCACGAGCACAATCCGAGTAGGCTATTGCCGGTGCATTTGCGGAGTACTTCTTTTTAATGTTTGCCATTTACTATTGCATATTCTTATAATTATTCTTATGCCAATTTAAACCTTTAATAATATTTAATTGCCAGTGTTTTGCTTATTGAATTGCTGTTCAAAATCCGATACGTACTTCTTACGAGCATCCGAGAAGCATCTAACTTTTTCAGAAGATTCCTTGCTCGATGCTTAAGGACTATTAATTAACGTAACGTAATAGTGCCGATCCGAAGTAGAGGGTGGAGGACTTCTTAAGTTCTTAGTCAAGGGTGGATTACTTCGGCTTCGGCCAACACTATTCTTTGGTGTTGTTGTTTCTTACTTCTTTGTTTGATTGTTGACCAGACTAGATAATTCCTGTCTCTTTATTAGTCTGTTGTTGAACACTAGTACCGAGTTCTTGTATACCCCGTTATAGCAGATTGAACTCTGGAGGGTATTGGTGTTTTTTGTTCGGCTGGCAGTACTCAGGGGTTGGGATCGTGTGTTTCCGTTGTGGCAGCGAGCCGTACTCGAGTCCTGATTGAGAGCCCTTGTGTACCCGAGTGCCAGGTCGTAACAATATATATATATATATATATATATATATATATATATATATATATATATATATATATATATATATATATATATATATATATATATGTTAGTATAGCCAGGTAATAGATTCTCTTTTAAACAGACGAGGTTAAAGGTAACTGCAGTTTCAGCATTCAGTATTTTATTGTTACAGCTTTCTATATTTCTAACAATTTTCCTCTGGGGTTCAGAGATGAGGTACAACAGGTTAGCAAAATTCATGGTGGATCCAACGTTTCACAAGTAAACATCTTGCATCTTCAGGGAATGGGCAGGTAATGATTAGAATAAGGACAAAGCAACATATTTATACAAAATTCGAGGATCAAGAATAGGTAGGTGGGCGGAGCTACTGGGTGTGGGGTGGCTGTTCATTGGTGGAAGGCAGTCTATTCGCGAGACGGGCACTAAATCTTATCGGTGGTTGGTTGTTGGCTGTGGGTGGCTGTGATTGGTTGGTGTTGTCAGTAGTGTGCTGATCGCGGAAAGGTACGGGAGGGGGGCACAGGGCGAGAGGAACGAGGGCAGTATGCCTGTAGCGCTTGCCTGAAGGAAGAATTTGAAGGTCTTGTGTTTGGTTGTTGATGCTGGGGTTGAGCGTTTGGATATATAGAGCTTCTAAAATAGCTAGTCTTCTGGGGTCTGATTCTTTGTCGAGTATGGTAGTTTGTTTGTCTAGGTCGGCGCGAGTTAGGGCAAGATGGTGGGGGGCTTGATAGTGATCTTTTATAGCGCCAGATTGAAGGTGGAGGGTTAGTCGACGGGAAAGGCGAGTCTGTGTCATTCCAACATAGGATAGGGGTCCACAGTCCCCAGAGGTGCAAATATGCTGGTATATCACATGATCGTCTTTCGGTTGGTTGGTGGAAATGGGGCGGTTACGGAGGACAAGGTTGGAGGTCTTAGGAGATTTGTAGTAAATAATGAGTTTTATTTTATTGTCAGGGTTGGTGGGGAGGACGTTTTTGTGAATTATTTCTTTCATAATGGATTCGTCTGTTGTGTGGTCGGAAGATATGTAGTTTCTGTAGAAAAATGTAATGTCATTGGCCGGGTTGGTGCTAGGGGGGTCTTGTTTGTACCATTTTTCTAGGTGGTGGTTGATGGCATTGGTGACGTCAGTGTTGGAATACCCATTGTTGACTAGGACCTGGGTGAGCCTTTCCAATTCATTGTGTGTGTCATTCCAGGTGGTGCAATGGGTGAGGGCTCTCCTGACATAGGCGGCGATGGTGGACTGATGGTATCGTTTAGGGCATTCACTTTCCCCATTAAGACATTGGCCATTGTTAGTAGGTTTGGTGTACACTGTAGTTTTGAAGCCGTGGTCGTGGAGGGAGACAAGGAGGTCGAGGAAGGGTAGATGACCATCGGTGGTTTCTTCGTATGTGAAGTTGAGTCCGGAGGCGGCCATGAAGCGCTGCTGGAGGTCCCTGAGTTCGTCCAGGTCCTTCACCCGCACGAAGATATCATCGATGTACCTGCAGTAGACAGTGGGCCGGTGGGCAGCCAGGAGTTCCTCTTCGATAGTTCCCATGAAGAAATTGGCGAACAGGACCCCCAGGGGGCTTCCCATCGCTACACCGTCGATTTGCTGGTACATATTCCCGCGGGGGCAGAGGAAAGGGGACTCCTTGGTACATAGTTCCAAGAGCGTCTTCAGGGCCTTCTCCGGGATGTCCAGTGGGGGCGTATTAGGGCAGTGGTAAACTCGACGTAGGATAAAATCTATTGTCTTGTCATTGGGCACGTTGGTAAACAAACTCTCTACGTCGAGGGAGGCGATGATGTGGTCGTTAGCAGGGGGGGCATCTCGTAGAATTTCTAGGAAGTCATAAGCAGAGTTGAGGTTGTATTGCCGAGGAACAAAAGGGGTGAGGAGTTTGTTCAGGGCCTTGGCGGTCTGGTAGGTAGCAGTAGGGATCTGTGATATGATGGGGCGGAGGGGGTTCCCGGGTTTGTGGGTTTTTATAGTACCGTAAGCATAACCTGGGGTGAATTCGCCGATGAGTTTCTTCAGGTGTACGCCATCGGCTTTGGCGTTGATAGCAGTGATGGTGGTGTTGGCTTTCCTTTTTATTTCGTCAGTAGGATTGCGAGTGATCCTTTTGAATTTGTTTATTTGTTCATTACCTGCCCATTCCCTGAAGATGCAAGATGTTTACTTGTGAAACGTTGGATCCACCATGAATTTTGTTAACCTGTTGTACCTCATCTCTGAACCCCAGAGGAAAATTGTTAGAAATATAGAAAGCTGTAACAATAAAATACTGAATGCTGAAACTGCAGTTACCTTTAACCTCGTCTGTTTAAAAGAGAATATATATATATGTATATATATGGATGGAATGGGAGGGAGAAACACGCAGAGAAGTGCTTATATTCTTTATTCTCCAACGTTTTGGGCTATGTATTACCCACCTTCAGTCTCCCTGAAGATGGGTAACACATAGCCCGAAAACGTCGACGTATGCAGACAAACAACACGCATACCAGAGCCATTACAACAGCTTCCTCTATCTACAACACCCCTTCTCTGTTATCTAAACTTTCCCAACCGTATGGTCCTAGTGTACTGTCTGATGGCGTAATGGGATTCCAAATGAAATGTAGTGTTAGAGAATATAGAATAAAATAGATCTTCCCTGTGCTTTTCTTCCACCCAATCCATTTACCTGTTAATATGAATCATAATTATGTATATATATATATATATATATATATATATATATATATATATATATATATATATATATACCGGTATATGTTTGCGTGTGTGTGTGTGTGTGTCGGCCCCATTATCCCATACTTGAAGACAATAGAGTTACATGGAACCATAAAGCTTGCCTCTCTGTCGGTATGGGTATCGTATAGAGCTATTAATCTGGAGCTGTAAAGTTCGCCGACATTATTGATGATAAAGTGTGTATACGCTAGAGACAGGATCATTAAGGGGAAACAGTTGGTTTTTCGAGTCCTCCTCCTCCCTCATGTTTAGCCATATTAGTTATAAGATTTCAAGACATTCGCCTCATTAGTTTGGCGGTTTTCAGACCTTTTGCCCCATTCTTTTGCCAATATTAAGACTTTTCGTTCTATTTAGGTGTCATTGTTTGCCTGGCGAGCCATAGCGAGCCTGTATTTGAAGAGGAATCGGCCTTCGGTCGGGTCATTTTTCTACCGACAAATTTCCAAATTTATATCGAAGGGGGGGTCTTGTGGGTTTTTTTTAAAGTTTGATAGAGGTTTAGAGAGCAAACTAAACCCCCTCCTTAAACCATTGAGCCGAACCAGTAAATTATGCTGCACAATACCGTGTGAGCTCCCTTAACTCCATATTTCCTCCTCGTGGTATACAGAACGTTTTATGGTCTGTGTATCTTCAGCTGATGGACAATTGAACTACTTAACAGCCTATTTATCGATATTTCATGGACAAACTAGAAAATACCATATCTTTTTCGTATATAAATTAATATTTTTTTTACCAACCAACTTTATTTCTAAACTCAATTAATTCAATCAACAAATACATGTGGAACTCCAAGGACTCGAACCTAGGATATTCACACCGAAATTCGGCGCATTTATGCTTTACGCTATCAAGACAGTTTACCAAGTGTTCATAATTACCAATATATTTAGCTACATAATCGTCTTATTAGCTGAGTAATCAACATGAAAACATGACAATTCACCGTCAGCTGTAAATGAACAGACTATAGTTATGGTTCAGGATAATGCACCTCCTCTCCTACTGTAAATGAACAGACTATAGTTATGGTTCAGGATAATGCACCTTCTCTCCTACTGTAAATGAACAGACTATAGTTATGGTTCAGGATAATGCACCTCCTCTCCTACTGTAAATGAACAGACTATAGTTATGGTTCAGGATAATGCACCTCCTCTCCTACTGTAAATGAACAGACTATAGTTATGGTTCAGGATAATGCACCTCCTCTCCTACTGTAAATGAACAGACTATAGTTATGGTTCAGGATAATGCACCTCCTCTCCTACTGTAAATGAACAGACTATAGTTATGGTTCAGGATAATGCACCTCCTCTCCTACTGTAAATGAACAGACTATAGTTATGGTTCAGGATAATGCACCTCCTCTCCTACTGTAAATGAACAGACTATAGTTATGGTTCAGGATAATGCACCTCCTCTCCTACTGTAAATGAACAGACTATAGTTATGGTTCAGGATAATGCACCTCCTCTCCTACTATTAAATAATTACATGCAAAGCTTGTACAATTTAGTAACGTAAAATATTGGTTGTAAACAGCATATTGAAATACGAAATTGTATCTTTCTATCGATCTGCGATTATTTTATCGGTGTCTGTTTATCTATCCAATTTATGTAGTTTTCTTTCTACCTATCATTTATGTTATCTATCTATCTATCTATCTCTGACAGGAATATACATTATAATCAATGGGTTCTCTAAAGATATAAAATAAAACAGATTTGAAATACAATTTATCAAAACATATACAATATAAGTGTTTGAACATTCCAAGCAAATCTTAACCTCTTTCCTATGATAAACCCTGCCATCCCCGAACCATTTCCTATGTTAACCCAAGCCATTACCCCCTTTCCACAGTGACCCAGTTAAATAATCTTATAAAGTTTCTAATAACCTTGCTTAGTCTAAAATTATCTGATATGATGTCTAATGATCTTACATAGCTAAATTTAATATCATATAATCTTTAAAATCCTTGCTAAACCAAAAGCAATCTTATATAATCTTTAAAGCGGGATAGGCTTGTTTATTTCCTCATGTATGTACTTTTGATCACGTACATTTTGTTTATTTAATTTTTCTCCTTAGACCTCCATCAAGCTTAACAAAATCCCCCCCCCCCCCCCACACACACACACAGACCCTCTTTCAAGATGCATTTGTACATTTTTCGATAGAAAAGTTTCCCGGCCCAAGGCCGCTTCCTCTTAAACTACAGGTTCGCTATCACTCGCCAGGAAAATATCGACACCTAAATGACACGAAAAAGTCTTCATATTGACAAATAAATAGGGCGAAAGGTCTTAAAATCGCAATAGTAAGGGGTTGCACGTCATACAATCTGAAAAGTAATGGGGCTAAACATTAGGAAGAAGGGAGACCATAAAAACGACCCATCTCCCCTTGATACTCTTACATAGCCTAAACAAATCTTATATGATATATAATACCTTAACCCATAGACTAAACTAATCTTACATGATGTACAGTATATTACTCTTACATAGCTTAAATTACTCTTCTATAATCTCTAATACACTTGCCTATCCTAAACAAATCTTATATAAACTCTAATAGTCTTGAAAGTCTATAATAATGTATATTAATATGTAATAATACACTTGCCTATCCTAAAACAAATCTTATATAAACTGTAATAGTCTTGAACATCTAATAAATAATGCTAACCTCCTTCCTATGTTAGCCCCTGTCATCCCTTGGCCTTAGTCACCCCTTATGAACAAAATAAATGCAAACTCTCCCTTAAAGGGGGATGGTTCACTTTTTGGTCGATTTTTGCATGTATTCATTATTTTTCTAGTTTCCTCCCTAGACCTCCATCAAATTAAAAAAAAAAAAAACATTCATTAGATACCCCTTCTAGATTAATTTCTACATTTTTCGGTAGAAAAATGTCCCGGCCGAAGGCCGATTCTTCCAACATTACAGGCTCACTATCGTTCGCCAGAGAAAACATTGACACCTAAATAGCACGAAAGGTCTAAATATTGACGAAGAAATGGGGCGAAAGGTCTTAAAATCGATTTACTAATGGGCAAACATCTTAACATCTGAAAACTAATGGGGCTAAACATGAGGGAGAAAGTGGTCCAGAAAACCGGCCCATCCCCCCTTAAGCTTAGTGTGTTGGCTATGCAGGATTGTTAGAGGCTACATTTGATGATAGGAGGTAGATTCCCATCATCAAATGTAACCTCCAACAATCTTGCTCAGCCTACAAGAGGGTTTGTATATATTTTGTTCATATATACAGTATATATATTTTGTTCATATATACAGTATATATATTTTGTTCATATATACAGTATATATATTTTGTTCATATATACAGTATATATATTTTGTTCATATATACAGTATATATATTTTGTTCATATATACAGTATATATATTTTGTTCATATATACAGTATATATATTTTGTTCATATAATTATACAGTATATATATTTTGTTCATATATACAGTATATATATTTTGTTCATATATACAGTATATATATTTTTTTCTTCAGTGTCCTCTCAAGGCCTCCGTCATGCTTAAACAAAATACCCCCTAGACCCACCAACTTCGAGATAAACTTGTGCATTTTTCGGTAGAAAAATGTCATGGCCGAAGGCCGATTCCTTCCAAATTACAGGCTAGCTATCATTCGACAGCAAAACTTAAACACGTACATAGCACACAGTCTTAAAATGACCTAAACTAATAGAGAGAACGTCGTAAAATCTCAAAACTAAAGGGGCTAAAAATGAGAGAGAAATTGGTTCAGATAAAACCAAGCCTCCCTATAACGTCCTTCCTATGGTATCTCCCACCTTCTACCAGACTATGTTCCCATTGTCACAGTGTCCAAGTCAAATAAACCAAGCCTCCCTATAACGTCCTTCCTATGGTATCTCCCACCTTCTACCAGACTATGTTCCCTTTGTCACAGTGTCCAAGTCAAATAAACCAAGCCTCCCTATAACGTCCTTCCTATGGTATCTCCCACCTTCTACCAGACTATGTTCCCATTGTCACAGTGTCCAAGTCAAATAAACCAAGCCTCCCTATAACGTCCTTCCTATGGTATCTCCCACCTTCTACCAGACTATGTTCCCATTGTCACAGTGTCCAAGTCAAATAAACCAAGCCTCCCTATAACGTCCTTCCTATGGTATCTCCCACCTTCTACCAGACTATGTTCCCATTGTCACAGTGTCCAAGTCAAATAAACCAAGCCTCCCTATAACGTCCTTCCTATGGTATCTCCCACCTTCTACCAGACTATGTTCCCTTTGTCACAGTGTCCAAGTCAAATAAACCAAGCCTCCCTATAACGTCCTTCTTATGGTATCTCCCACCTTCTACCAGACTATGTTCCCATTGTCACAGTGTCCAAGTCAAATAAACCAAGCCTCCCTATAACGTCCTTCCTATGGTATCTCCCACCTTCTACCAGACTATGTTCCCATTGTCACAGTGTCCAAGTCAAATAAACCAAGCCTCCCTATAACGTCCTTCCTATGGTATCTCCCACCTTCTACCAGACTATGTTCCCTTTGTCACAGTGTCCAAGTCAAATAAACCAAGCCTCCCTATAACGTCCTTCCTATGGTATCTCCCACCTTCTACCAGACTATGTTCCCTTTGTCACAGTGTCCAAGTCAAATAAACCAAGCCTCCCTATAACGTCCTTCCTATGGTATCTCCCACCTTCTACCAGACTATGTTCCCTTTGTCACAGTGTCCAAGTCAAATAAACCAAGCCTCCCGATAACGTCCTTCCTATGGTATCTCCCACCTTCTACCAGACTATGTTCCCTTTGTCACAGTGTCCAAGTCAAATAAACCAAGCCTCCCTATAACGTCCTTCCTATGGTATCTCCCACCTTCTACCAGACTATGTTCCCTTTGTCACAGTGTCCAAGTCAAATAAACCAAGCCTCCCTATAACGTCCTTCCTATGGTATCTCCCACCTTCTACCAGACTATGTTCCCTTTGTCACAGTGTCCAAGTCAAATAAACCAAGCCTCCCTATAACGTCCTTCCTATGGTATCTCCCACCTTCTACCAGACTATGTTCCCTTTGTCACAGTGTCCAAGTCAAATAAACCAAGCCTCCCTATAACGTCCTTCCTATGGTATCTCCCACCTTCTACCAGACTATGTTCCCTTTGTCACAGTGTCCAAGTCAAATAAACCAAGCCTCCCTATAACGTCCTTCTTATGGTATCTCCCACCTTCTACCAGACTATGTTCCCTTTGTCACAGTGCCCAAGTCAAATAAATGTATATAATCTCCAATAACCTTGCATAGCCTAAAATATTATTATTTAACATATACTAACTTTACATAGCCTAACTTAATCTTAAAAAATCTCAAATAGCCATGCACATCAAAAACAGACTTTAAACTCCTCCCTATGTTACCCCTCTGCCATCCCACAATCATCTTATTATATCTCTGACAATGTTGCATAGCCCAAAACAACCGTAACCTCCTTCCTATGATAACTGTTACCCTTGCATAGCCTACAATATCCTTAAAAAGAGTTTTTTTCTGGACCTCCTTCTCCCTATATGTTTACCTCATTAATTTTGAAATGTTAAGACGTTTGCTTCATTATTATGGCGATTTGAAGACCTCTTGTGCCATTTAGGTGTCGATTTTTTCTTGTTGAGTGAAAGCGAGCCTGTAATTTAGGAGGAACTAGTCTTCGGCTGGGACATACTTCTACCGACAATTTGCAAATGAATCTCGATAGGAGATCTTGTGGGTATTTGTTAAGCTTGATAGAGGTCTTGGGAGGAATCTAAAGAAAATAATGAATAACTAAGTACATGAACAAATATATACAAATCCCCCCTAAGAGGGTAGTAGGGCCTACTTGGTTTTTGGTCCGTGTATATATTTAATTTATTTAGTTTTTAGTTTCCTCGCTAGACCTCCATCAAGCTTAAAATAGCACCCCTTAGACCCCCTTTCAAAATAAATGTGTATATTTTTCGGTAGAAAAATGTCCTGGCCAAAGGCCGGTTCCTTTTAAAATTACAAGCTCGCTGTCGCTCGCTAGGAAAAATTCGACACCTAAATAGCACGAAAGGTCTTAACATTGACAAAGAAATGGGACTAAAGGTCTTAAAATCGACAAACTAACGGCACGAAAATGTTAAAACCTCAAAACTAATATGCTAAACATGAGGGAGAAGGGGGTCCATAAAAAGTGAGTACTACCCCCTTAACCTCCTTCCTATGATAAGTCCAACCTCCCCCCCCCCCCCCCCCTCCCCCCTCCAGCCATTTCCCCTTGTGGCAGTGCGGCCTCCCTTCCTGATATGCCGGGAGCTAATCAGACCTCTCTGTTCCTTGTCAGATCCGGAACTGTCTGCCGCTGAAAATATCCCGCTCTTTTGGAGGTCACGGAAAACACAGGTGAGGTTATGGCATCTATTTGTTGTGGTCTTTTATTTACATATATTATCTATCTATCTATCTATTGCCTGACGCCGTGATCCCCGAAGGGGTGGCCACAAACGAACCGCCCCCATGCACCTCTGTCCCCAGTCAGTCGACGCCCCTCCCCCCAACCAGCACCGCCTTCGTTCATGTAGTTCCTCACTCCATCCTTCCACCTCATATTCGGTCTACCTCTCCCCCTCTGTCCCTCCACCTCGCTCTCGTACACCCTCTTAGTCATTCTCTCGCTTTCCATACGTTCCATATGGCCGAACCATCTCAAGTTGTTCCTTTTCACACTTTCCAGCACATCTACCTCCACACCACACCTCCTTCTTACTTCCTCATTAGTCTGTCTATCCCTCCATGTAACTCCGCACGCACTCCTTAAGTAATTAATTTCCACTGCTCTCACTCTTGGTCTGAGTCTCTCAACCAACGTCCATGCTTCGCTTCCGTAAGTCAGTGTCGGGATTACCACACTGTCATGCAAGGACTTCTTCACTTCCCTACTGACCACCCTATTTCTTGTTACTGCTTTTAGCGTTCCTACAACCCTCTTCCCCTGTTGTACCCTCTCCCGCACCTCTTCATCCATAGTCCCATCTTTACTCAACACACTGCCCAGATACTTAAAAGAGTTGACGATCTCCATAGCCTGACCGTTCAGCTTCACCTCACACTCTGTGACTTCACCCCTTTCGAAGACCATAACCTTGCTCTTCCCCGTATTTACCTTCAAATTCCGTTTTTCGCACACTGTTCCAAACTCATTTACCAGACCCTGCAACTCCCATTCATTATCACTCATCAGAACTGTATCATCCGCAAACAGCAGTATAGGTAGCTTCCACTCAATTCCCTCCCTTTTCAGCGATACACCAACATCCACTGCTCTTGATAGTATTTCTTTCATAACTCCATCCATATATACAGTAAACAACCACGGGGACATCACACACCCCTGTTTCAAACCAACATTCAGGTCAAAGAACTCGCTCTGCTCACTCTCCACATGTACTGCCGCCTTTGCACCCTCATACATGCTCTTCACTGCTTTCAGCAACTTGCCCTCTACTCCGTATATTCTAAGTACTTTCCACAAACCTTCTCTATCCACTCTGTCATAGGCCTTCTCCAAGTCCATAAAGGCAACATACACCTTTTGTTTCTTCTCCAGATACTTCTCCACAACACAATTCAGGGTAAAAATCTGATCTACACATCCTCTTCCCTTCCTAAAACCTCCCTGTTCGTCGCCTATCCATTTCTCCGTTCTCACTCTCACTCTCTCAATCACTACCCTACTGTATACCTTCCCTACTACGCATTCTATCTAAAATCAATTTCTACCACTCAAATAAAATACCTCACCTTCCATACATTATCCCACATAAAAATTCATACTCCCCCCCCTTATATTAAAAACAAATATTCACAAACCCATCTAGTTTGCAAATTTTCCATACCCATTCTATCACTATCTCACCACCATACCTCAACATTTCCCCACACACTCCATCTGTTCCTGGTGCTTTCCCAACTTCACTCTTTTCATGACTTCCCACACTTCTGCCTCCTGATCCCCACCTCCTCCTCCACACTTCTCTTCTTTCCCTCCCATACCATATCCAGCTATGTTTGCTGGCTCTTCATTCCTTTCATTTAGCAACTCACTGAAGTATCCCTCCCATCTTTCGACTCTCTCTTGCTTCTCGGCTAGCATTCTCCCATTCTTATCTTTCACACCCTTACTGTTTCCCTTGCTACCTTCCCTAACTTTCTTGACTTCTTTCCAGAACAGTTTCTTACTCTCCCTCCATTTTACACTCAGATTCCTTCCAAATTCCTCATCTACTCTTCTCTTACTTTCTTCACTACTCTCTTCACCACCCCTTTACTCTATATATATTCATATATATTATGAAATGGCTTAATGTATATTGACAACCAACTTCCTTCAGATTATTGAAATTAGATATCCAAATGGATGAAATAGGTTAGGTGCAAATGGGATCTACCATGTATAAGACAGTCGGTTGACTTCAGATTACCATTTTTGACCTATTCTTATGTAACAGAGTTGTAGATAGGTGGAATAGGCTACCGAGTGCTATAGTGGGATCAAGAACGATAGAGAGCTTTAAGATAAAATTAGATAGACATATGGACGAAATGGGTTGGGTGTTAGGGGGATCTGCCTGGTAGTGCTAATCGGCTCTCTGCAGACTTATGACGACCTCTGACCGTTTTGGTGAGGTCGGTCCTCATGGTGTTAGTGAGTTGGAACTATTATTAGGCCTTATATTTAGGGTTGGGTGTGAGAGGGACCTGCCTTGTGTGGGCCAATCGACTTTCTGCAGACTCCCATCTTCTTACGTTCTTATGCATTATTTGGTATAGTCTTTTATTTATATACTGTATAATTATTTCGAAAGGGTTTAATGTATATTGCTAATATTTGTTATGGTATTTTTATTTATATATATTATGGAATGGTTTAATGTGTTGGTGGTGTAATTGTTTAGATGCTTATGTTCTGGGTGTGGTGTCCCGAGTTCGAATCCTGAGATGACCACATGCTTTCATTAGTTTATTCAAGTACATTGGGGTTTGTAATTGATGATGAATGTTAAGAACGGGGTGTTACTTATTTATGTATATTGATATTATTTGCTATGGTCTTATATTTATATATTAGGACATTGTTTAATGTACATTGATATTATTTAACCCTTTTAGTGTGATGACGTGATATTTTTATTCTGGTTTATAAATTACAGCAATTTTTTCTATTAATTTGGGAAACATTTAATAATCACGTTTTTCCATTTATCTATTTACTTGAGCCCATTCCCCACTTAATGTTTTATTTTTTATTTTTCCGGGGGTGACCGACTCGAGGCAGAGCCTTTTTCCAAAAAATAAATGAAATCGTATCATCATAGCCCGACGATAAGGCTAAATAGGCATGGCACTTAATGGTTAACGAATTCGTATTGATGTATTAAAGTTGAGAAGAAACCATTGTGTTGGAAAGTCAGCGAAAGACGACGATCAGGACATTTCATGGTCAATCTTAGATGCAAGTTCGTCTCCAAATACTTCTAATAGATATTATAATAATGTCATATGTCAGTGTAGCGAATACTGTTAACCCTATTAGATCCAAGGGGGTTCTTTTTTACCCTCGCCTGTTTCACTCTATTAGTTTGGAGATTTTAATACGTTTCATCCCATTAGTTTGGCGATAATATATTTAGCGTCACCCCATTCAAGTATTGATTGTTTTCTGGGAGAGCGATAGCGAGCCTGTAACTTACAAGAAATTGGCCTTCGACCAATACCTCTATCTATCGAAAAATTTACAAATTTAGCTTGAAGGGGGCCTGGTGGGCTTTTTGTTTTATTTTGAAGGAAGTTCGGGAAGGCGTTTTTGTTAGCCTAGAGGACAAACTAAAGATACATTGCTCGACAATGACAAAAACAAGCAAAATCCTCAATAATAACTAAATAGCCTACCATAATAACCCCAAGACCTCGGACCAGATAGTGTTAAATCCTTCAGTATTGTAGTTGTTTCTCTTGGTAGTGCGCTGTTCAATAATAATCAAGTGAAATATTTTTGCAGAAAATAGTGGGTATTATAATTTATTTTTTATTATATTCGTCGTTCGCTACTTCTATTGTTATTATTACTTTTGATTATATATATATATCGGTGGCTGTAAAGTTCAGACCACCAAACTAGGACGTTATGGTGTATAGGGCCATTATACAGTACATACTGCATGTAAATATATGTAAATATATATTTTTCACAATACGAGGGAAAAAGCATATGGACATACTTAAATACCCATTTTGTATCTTATAATACTATACAAAAATACGTTTCAAAAACGTCTTTAGTATATACTAATGTAAACACATGTAAACGTGGAATAAAAATAAAAACTGAAACGCTTATCACAGGAAAATAGGATAGCTGAATACATATAGAATATAAGGCAAAAGGGGGAACAATAGTTCAAGAGATAAGAGTACCGTTACAACTGAACATATAAAATATATAAAATAAAATACAAGTCCAGATCAATGGGCATAGCAGAAATATAACTGCAAGGTCAATGTACACTCGCTCCAAGAAGTATCTGCACTCCTCCGCCGATCATCTGATGTGTGCAGCTCTGTAGGGTTGGCACCTCTGCCTGCAACTATATCCATGTGTCAGAGACGATCGTCTCTGACACATGGCTATAGTTGCAGGCAGAGGTGCCAGCCCTATCAAGCTGTACACACCAGATGATCGGCGGAGGGGTGCAGATACTTCTTGGAGCGAGTGTACATATACGGGTGAATAGGGACGAACCTAAAACTTAAATATAAACAAAATCCATAGAGAAACTCGGATAAAGTAAAATCGCCATACAACCGAGATCCTTTCGAAAAAAAAGTTGTCTGGAAAAATGGACGAGCGTATAAAAGACGGAGGAAAAAAGGAAGCATAGACCATCTGGGAAAAGAAATGGCTGGGGAGACAGGCGAGTGATGGCGGCTGTAAAGAGAGAGAGAGAGAGAGAGAGAAAGTGGGTGAGTGTGAGAGAGTGTGTGGGAGAGAGAGAGAGAGAGAGAGAGAGAGAGAGAGAAAGTGGGTGAGTGTGAGAGAGTGTGTGGGAGAGAGAGAGAGAGAGAGAGTGAGTGAGAGAGAGAGAGTGTGAGAGAGAGAGAGAGGGAAAGAGAGAGAGTGAGCGAGAGTGAGAGTGAGCGAGAGAGATTTACATAGATACACTGACCACACAGACTTTACGGGTCGCTGTGGTCCAGTCGGTTAAGGCACGTTGTTGCGTGCTGACCGCAAGGGGCAGGGGCGAGGGTTCGAATCCACCAGAATCCTAAAGGTTTTTTCGGCCATAGCGACGGAGAGAATTGTATCGTGGTTCCTCCCTAACCAAGCTGCTATCAGCCTGTGTTAGCCTACACATCTTCTCACCAATACAAAGTGCATCTGCGTATGGACAGTACTTGGTGGGAAGCCAGGCATGGTCGCCAAAGGTCGCATGAGACCTCGTAGTTAAGGTACCTAGGTTTAAGAAAAACTCTGTAGATTTTCAGCCTCAGGGCTGCAATGAACAATAAATCGACAATTATTATTTATTTTTATCCTAGCGAGGTGGTCAGGACTTAATTCTAGTAGTGATAGCTAACCTGAGAGTAAGATACAGTGGAAGGAGAGGATAGCAAACAAAAAGGCTCTCTCCCGACCCTCCGTTTCCTCCAGCAATTGCCGTACATGAAGAAGTTGGAAGTTAATTACCTTGCAGATCTTGAGAGAGAGAGAGAGAGAGAGAGAGAGAAGGAGAGAGAGAGAGAGAGAGAGTGAGAGATAAAGTACAAAAGGGGTACAAAGGAAATCAAGCAACAACAGGTCCAGCGAGCCGTCAAGGTTGCTTGCTCTCCAAAACACTGATGATCAAGTGCCCAAACAGGAGTTTAGCCTTTCCCGCCCGGGCAGCCTTTCTAAATGACCGAGCTCGTATCCGGGTGATCTGGCTGGAAAATGACGCTCGTAAACAAAGGCCTATTGCCCTTAATACAATACCTACAATGATCAAACAAATGTTAAAATGTACGCCTTACCTTGCCGTGTAGACAGGCGTTGAGTAGAGCTCTCTAGCTCAACTGGTTCCGGATTTATGGCGTTGTTAGTGGAGTTTTTTTTTTTTTTTTTTTTTCTATGTGATTGAGGGAGGCAAAAGGCATAACTGCCTATAGCGAGTGCCTCCCCCATAGTTGAAAGAGTGACAGGGCCAAAATCAAGGGACGTTCGAGCCAAAATCAAGGGACACACGGAGTTTGAAGCAATTTAAGTCATAGGAAGAGGGAAAGACTGATTCTGGGAGAGAGTTCCAGAGCTCAGCTGTTGAGTAGAAGAAAGTTTGAGAGTAACGTTTCACTCTTGGGTTGGAGAGTTGCACAGAGTAGGGGTGGGATTGAGTTGCAAGACGGGTACCACGTGCCCTACGTAAAGGAGGCGGTATGCACTGGGATAGCTCTGAGGAACACTGATTATTATAGTAGCGATAGAATAGCGAGAGAGATGCAACATTGCGGCGGAGAGAGAGAGATTGCAGAGAGTTGGTGAGTGGACGGGAGTTAATGATACGAAAGGCCTTCCTTTCAACTTTGTCTAGGAGAGAGGTGTGAGAGGAACCTCCCCACACATGTGAACAATACTCAATACAAGGGCGCACTATGCCCCTGTACAGAGCAAGAAGCTGTGCAGGGGAAAATAACCCCCTAAGGCGGTTGAGCACACCCAGCTTCTGGGAGGCTGCCTCAGCAAGACTGGTAATATGGTCCTTCCAAATGAGCAGCAGAAGAAAAAGAGACACCAAGAATATTGAGAGAAGATGAAGGGTTGATTTTTGTATTGTTGAAGAATAAGGGATAGTCCGCTGGGAGATCCTGACGGGTAGATAGATGGAGAAATTGGGTTTTGGAAGCATTAAAGTTAACAAGGTTTTCTCTGCCTCAATTGGAAATAGTATTTAGATCAGAATTTAAGAGTTCTATGGCTTCATTACGTTTGTCGTTGAGGGATTGCTGGCTGGGGCGTTCTGAAAAACTAATGGAGTAGTGTAAGGTTTGAGTCGTCTGCGTATGAATGGATGGGAATTAAGGTACAGTTAAGGAGATAATTTATAAAAATTAGAAAGAGAATAGGAGATAGGACGGAGCCCTGAGGAACACCGGAGTTTATAGGGTGAGGAAGTGAACAATGGCCGTCCACAACCGCGGCTATGGAACGGCCGGAAAGGAAATTAGAGACAAAGGCACAGATGGAGGGATAGAAACCGAAGGAGGGTAGTTTAGAAATTAAAGATTTATGCCAGACTCTATCGAAGGCTTTCGATATGTCTAGTGCAATAGACATTTGGCGCGTATATACCTAGATGCGTCCCAACACTCTACTGCGGCCCCGGCTACGACGCACTGTTGCACTCGTCGCCCCACCCGCAAGTATGCCGGGAAGCAATTTTAGTGTTTTTATTGATTATTCTGCCATTTATTATAATTATTATGTTATTTTCACTCAATAAAGTTATTTTTATGAAGTTATTTGTGTCTCTTTCACTTTTACTCAGTGTTATTGTTATTATAGTGTCACTTTCACTGGACTATGATAATTGATAGTGTCATTTTCACTTTTATGTATTGTTAGGTAAGCTATAATATATATTTTAGTGTCACTGTCACTTGTTCATATTGTTATGAAGGCACTTATTATTAGTTATTTGTGTCTCTTTCACTTTTACTCAGTTTTATTATTATTATAGTGTCACGTTCACTGGACTAGGATAATTGATAGTGTCATTTTCACGTATTTATTGTTAGGTAAGCTATAGTGACACTTTCACTTGTTCATATTGTTATGAAGGCAGTTATTATTAGTTATTTGTGTCTCTTTCACTTCTACTCATTATTTTATATTATTATTAGCCTACATTTTAGAGTGTCACTTTCACTGTCATTGTCACGGGCACTTCACTATTGGACCAGAGTGTGAAAGTCGTTGAAGCACCGTCCAGCGCACAGTGCCACTTCACACTCTAGGCATTCCCATGTGGTTGTTGTTACTTTATGGTGTCTGCGGGTTGTGTGCCTACAGACATGGCACCTCTTCTGCTTCTTGGCAGCACCACCTGGTACTTTGGGAGGAAGGGAGTTGAGCTGGTGCCTCCTGAAATAGTCTGCACATGTGCGGTCCAGCTGGCCTGGTCCTTGTAGTGGTCTCCCGGCTGTAGCATGTTTGTCCAGGAGCTCAAGTATCACCTGCTTGTGGAACTTGTGCAGGGACTTGTACTTCTTGGCTCCTGGAGTCCTCAGACGGTAGATATTGTAGGCATTGTGGGCCGACATATCTACCGTATGCAGAATAAACTTTTTGTACCACCTGCAAGATGTTCGCAGGCAGTCGATGAAGCCCATCTGCATGTCGGACTTATCGATGAGACGAGACGCATATTCAGGTTGTAATCCAGGACGCCAGCTGGTTTCTGGACAGGGTTTTTGGTCTTCCTGTCCACGTTCCCTGTGCACAAAGGAGTACAAAGGAAATCAAGCAACAACATATCTAGTGACCCTTCTAGGCTGCTTGTCCTCCAAAACACTGAGGATCAAGTGTCCAAACAGTGGTTTAGAGTGGGTAAGGGAACATTGGAAAGGGAACTACTGCCCTGGAACTAATGTCCGTGGCAGGACTAGGAAGTTAGTAGGGGACATATGGGTTAGTAACTGAGGGGAGGATAAAATAAAGTTATTCATTTACAAATGCAGTCAATCGCGGGTTTGATGCAAGATATTTGTCTAGGCGGAGTTTAAATGAATCAACGGTGCTGCAGGTCTATAACGTCTCGGGGAAGCCCATTCCACAAGTTGACAACTCGATTGAAGAAGAAATTCTTAGATTCGTGTGAGTTAAAAGATTTACCAATAATTTTGCAACCGTTTCCCCGCGTGTAATTAGATTGGTCGATAGTGAAGTACTTACTACAGTTCATATTGTCGATGCCTTTGATGATTTTGAACACTTGAATTAAGTCACCTCTTAATCTGCGCTGGGTTAAAGGAAATATATTTAATTCTCTAAGACGCTCTTCGTATGGTTTGTTCTTTAGGCTAGGTATCATTTGGTAACTCTACGTTGAACTCGTTCTAGTTTGTTTATGTCTTTTTGGTAATAAGGGCACCAGCATTGAACGCAGTATTCCAGAAGAGGGCGGACTAAGGAATTGTAAAGGGTTAGGATAAAGTCTTTGGATTTATGCTCAAATGACCTGCCTATAAAGCCAATTATTTTGTTTGCCTTCTTAACAACTTCTGAACATATTTGACTCGGTTTTAGGTTACTCGATATTGTTACTCCCAGATCGGTTTCTCTGTTTACATTCTTAAGCGGAGTGCCATTCATCTAATAGTTTGCTTTCTCATTTAGGTATCCGATATGTAGTACTTTACATTTATCCGTATTGAAATTCAATTGCCAAATTTGGGCCCAATGTGACAATTTATCTAGATTGTGTTGCATATCGTCAACTTGTTCTTTTGAGAGTACGCTATTTGCAATTTTTGTATCGTCAGCAAATTTTGAGATTGTACAGGTGAGACCCTCATCTATGTCGTTGATGTAAATTAGAAAGATAATTGGTCCTAGTACCGATCCCTGGGGAACCCCGCTACTTACATTGGTCCATTTAGATGCCTTACCGTTTATG
>JBAKBP010032197.1:0-15000 GCA_037953745.1 Lithodes maja
CCATGACACGAGCTTTCATATGAAATAAAGCACACTCTAATACATAAACTGTAGCCCCATCCACTGCCCTGGCGATCCTAGCGAGTCACTGTAGGACAAGCCATGCGGTTCTAACGGAGTGGTCAACGTCACACCCCCCCCAAGATTTTTCTCAGAGGCCCCAAGGCTCACAAAAATCTGATGGTTAGAACCCATGCTATATCTCCACTTCCCATCACCCAGCGGCAGTAAAATATCTGGCACAGTTCTTCAACAAAACATTCTTTTCAAAATTATAACCCTCCCAACACAATAGGTTAAATTATAAGTAGTTATGCTCCTCAAGAGCGAGCTTCTCTAGCCCAGCATTCTGAGAGGAGTGCAACTCAGAATTACTGCTATAACATACTGAAAAAATTCAACTATCAAAGAAAGTTTTTTTATTTGATTTTTATGTTTTTAATTTGTTTATTTCGGCTGCACTATAGGGGCAAGCCTAGTTTTTTCTTCTATACCAAACGCTCAACTCCTGCTTTACGACCCAATACGCTGGGCTACAACCGCGAGCCAACAAGCACCAAGCGCAAAATACTATTCAAACTAAAGCAGGAGGCTACCCGTGTGTCAATCTACCCCGGATCATATACCCTTGAACGACCATCTGCAACCACGTTGTCACAACCGGCAATATGGCGTATGTCCAGGTTATATACCAATAACCTTAGTGACCACCTGGTCAGCCTCATATTCCGATTGTGAAACTGGTCCAAGAACTTGAGAGGGTGATGATCTGGGTAAACTACAACGACCGGACCATAGGCTGGAACACAGACTTCGAAATGCCTCAGAGCAAGTACAACCGCCAGCAGCTCCTCCTCGACAACAGAGCAGCTCCCCTGGGCCGAATTGTACTTCTCCGAGCAGAAACTAACAGGATGCTCCAGCCCATCATCGTCCTTTTCCACAAGGACGGCACCAGCCCCCACACCACTAGCCTCCGTTGCTAGTTGGGAAGGTAGGCTAAAGTCAGGGGCCCTGAGGATCGGGTGAGTGCACAACAGGTGTTTTACTTCTCTAAACACCTTCTCACACTCAGGCGCCCATTTGAACTTTTTATCCTTCCAGTTATCCTCCACCTGAGCTTGACTGTCCCGTTCTCCTTCTCCACCTTGACTGCTAAACGTCATCACAGGCACAGTGAGAGGCTCAGGGGGGTGCCTCTCATACTCCTTCATGGGATTAACATGACATAACTGATTGCGCTTCCGTCTGTCTGGAGTGGCTACCAAGTAAACCAGGTCCGATAGCTCCTCCACCACCCTATAAGGACCAGTGTACTTCGCGGATAAGGGGTGACCTACAAGGGGCAGTAGAGTCAACACCTCCTGACCCACGTGAAACTCCCTGAGTTCAACCCTGAGGTCGTACCTGTCCTTCATGAGGGCCTGAGAGCTAGTCAAATTACGGCCAGCCAACTCCAGACTGCGCAACATCCATTCTCGACTGTTGAGGACACACTTGAGCATAGAACAAGGTTTTTCTGCGCCCTCCCATACTTGTTCAACCATATGGAGAGGCCCTCTGACACGGTGTCCAAAGACGAGCTCATCAGGGCTGAATCCCAAACATTCCCCAGGTACCTCCCGTGCAGTAAACAAAACTACATGAATCTCCTGCGGGTAACCATACCGGGAAAAATACACTAGCAAGCCTCGGACCACCGTCTTCGCTGACCCATTTCTCATAGGGTACGCGTCAGGGTACCTCGTTGCTACATCTCTCGACTGTGCAACACTGTCCTCCTTCAACTCGACAGCACCGGTACCACATTCAAGAACCTCCGGGTCTTCCAATTGCAACTTACGAATGTCCGAAGGAGCAAGCCTATCCAAGTGTTTGCGAAACAACTCATGCCCCCCTCCTACATTAAATTTGGCCTCCCGTTGCTCTCTCTCTGCGTACCGTTGCTGTCTCATCGTCTTTTTAAGCCCATCCACTGCCCCTTCAGGAACAGTTACTGGGTCTTCTTCAGACTCGATATTTGGTCCTAATACTGAGTCCCCGAGAATGTCCGCTGATACTAAACTCTCAACCGCATCAACTTTCAACCCCTTCTCGGTACCCTTCCTCCGCTGATCTAAAGATTGTTGACCAGAATGTGACTCCCATGATGCAGGATCTCCGGTGACAACACACGCCATAGGCTGCACCGGACACTTCTCAACCCACTCCTGCTCCTCCCTACTCACGTCGGCCAGCTTCTCGGCAACGACCAAGGGTGGAGCCTCAGAAGTAGGTCCCGCAAAGTCGTTGCCGAGAAGGAGGTCGATGCCCCCAACAGGCAACTTCTCCACAATTCCCACATCCAGGTCACGAGTCACACCATCAACTTCCACCTTCATTCTCACAAGCGGGTATGACCTTGTCGCATTAACTCCCTGAACCACAACCACCCGCGCCGTATTGACAGGTTTACCAGTGAAATTTCTCAACAGTGTTTGCGATGCCCCAGTGTCACGCAAAATTCTCACCTCATGTCTTCTACCCCCCCACTCCACACAACCGAGTCCCCTGTGGTCACTAAAGGCATCACGGACAGGGAATAAGCCTTCCGGATCCTTCTGCACTGGCAGTGTATTTACCTCGGAAGAAATGCCTCTAACAAACTCCGATGTCCTCTTGAACACTCCAATGCCGTGAGCAAAAGACACGGCTGCCGGAGGAGGTCGACTAGGGCACTCATTTGCCTTATGACCCTCCTGGTGGCAACTAAAACACATAAATTTTGGTTTCGGCTTATACTGTGATGTAAACGGCCCCTGACTTTTCACATACGGTGTGGTGTAAGGTTTGTATTCAGTTTTAGTTTCATTGCTCTTTTGTTTAAATGTGTCGTTGCTACGGGGAGGGGGAGGATAACGGTCCCTAGCACTTGCATCGTACTTCTGTGAGGATCCGCAACCCCGAATCAACGACAGCCGTAGATCAGCCATTTCTGCTGCTTCTACTAGAGTTCTTGGGTTTTTCTCCTTTAAGTTCAAAGTTAGATCACCGCCCGTGCTCTTAAAGAACTGCTCCAACATCATTAACTGCTTAATTTCATCAAATGTTGTGACCTTCTCCGATCGGAGCCAGTTCCCCATAGCATCGGACAAGTCCCGGGCGTGTTCCAAAAAGGTGCTATCTCTTCCCTTAGTTACACCCCGAAACTTCAAACGGTACGTTTCTGGTTTCAGTTCATAAGCCCTCAGGACAGCCTCCTTGAGATCCTCGTACACAATACATAACTCCAAAGGTAACGCATCGTAGGCTTTAAGACCCTTGCCTATTAATCTAGAGGATACAAGTGCTGCCCATTTATTCTCTGGCCACTGGTGTTCCTGGCACTTCTTCTCAAAGCGTGTGAAAAATTCTGTTACACCACTCTCATCAAACACCGGAACCAGTTTCAATAAGTGCGAGAGAGATTGATCATGAGCACGGTTACCAGCCCCAAGTCGCTGTCCCGTTGTCTCTACTCGCGACTTCTCTACGTCCCTGTCGGCACAGTACCTAGTCGACTCAGCTTGGATTTTTGCTAGCTCTATTTGCTGCTCACCTGCCCTGATAGCCTTTCTCTCTTCGATCTTAGCTAATTCGAGCTGAAGCAATAATTCTGGAGATAACCCTTGAGGAGGTGAAGGTGCTACAATGTTTGAAATTACCGGTGGTCCCCCCAGGGGCAACCCAACCCTGCCAGTCACCACCCAACTGCGGAAGCGTCCCCGGGGTCGGCAAACTACTGGGATGGATGGGAGTCGAGTGTAGGGGAAGCATGGCCGAAGGGCTCTGAGCACTCAACCCATCTCGCTCACCAGTCACCCTGCCCAGTACACACGTTATCAAGTTATCCCTGGTCATGCTGCTAGTACCCGCATGACCGATAGCTGTGGCCAGGCATTGAAGACCGTACCGATTCACACCCACCAACCGCTCGGCAGTAACAGGCCATTGCAAAAATATCCTAGCATCCTCCTCACAGTTCACCTGATTAACCATATCATCATACTGCTGTTCCTTAGTTTCGACATTACGTACTGTGTCTCCATTCTCCTCTGATCCGGTATAAGACATGATGCTCACAAAAATTTCTCACCACAATATTCAGAAAAGAAGCACCCCAAACTCTTATACCTCGATATACACACAAAAATTCTCGGAAATACTCAAGGGCTATACTATGTTGCAAAAAAAAAAATTATTCTTGCTGATCCCCGCAAAATATTCTCCAAAACAACAAATGTTCCCTGCTAATAAATGTAGGTTCACCATATCCTAGGTAAGGTCGCCATTTGTTACGACTGGGGTTCAAATATATCAGGGCTCTTATTCATTGGACTAGTAATGGCATAAATGTTACAACGGAAAGCGCTAGCTCCAACCTCTGAAGTATATTCCCAGTGAACAAAGAACACAAATACTCTACAGAGTTCTATATGCAATAATAGGCTATCAAACTCTCAATAAATGTGCGTCTACTCTAGGCTTAATGTTATGTGAAAACAGCCTATTACTACCTATAACCGAAGGTGCTTGGTTATGGTATACAAAGTAAGGTGGTAAGAGAAGTTACAGCTTACGTTACTTTAATCAATAAATGTCAGGCACTCCTGCATGAAAGAAAGTGCACTAAAGTCCTTCAACACTAACAAGGAATCTTCTTTAAATGTTAGATGCTGTAAAGATGCTCGTATCGGAAATGGAACCCAAAAAGGCAGGCAGTGGAACAATGCTCGTGCAGGCTATGCACACAAAAAGGCAGAATATATAATGCCGTCGGAGCCAAGAATATCCTAAACACTACAACACTAATAATAATCGCCACAATACAGTATTCCTATCAACAAAAAGAGCCTAAGTCGTTTGTGTCTCAATACATCAAACTAGGCTGCGAAATGCTTGTGTAATCATAAATGGGTATGCATAAAAAGAGTAATTAGGTTAATATACTTAATGTCTACTATGATTGATAAAGTCTAGCTAGAGTCAATGATACGAGATACTGGTGCGCATGGCATGCTGCATAGCCTAGTGCAAATCTCAAGTCTGTGTGTCAAATATTACGTTATAATGAAGGGTAGCTCTCTTGAGAAACCTTAATACCGAAGTATTAAGCGTTCTCCTGGCGTACCTCAAAGACAAACAATCGAGACTAGAACAGTGCAGAATGGTATAGGCAAAAAGCCCTCATTCGTGCATGCTCTACTCTCAATGGCACACAGACTAGGATTTACTCAATCAACTCCAGTTCTCAGGTATGTCGTGCCGCTTTTAACTAAAGCCAGCACTCATAGGAAACAATACCTATTATATCAGACTCCAGTCTAGCATTATCTAATCCAGCAGAACACTAATAATTATAGGAAGCAGCAATAAGAAAGCCAACCAATGCTTCGTGATCCACTTATCTTAACTAACATACACAGGTTATATCAGACCTTAACACACAATACAACTGGCCAGCATGAAGCTGATTTTGCAGAGTTAACCAGAGGGGATATAATGTTAATAAAGGTGGTGAAAGATATGGAAAATGAGAGAGATAGGCAGAGGAAAAGATTCTCAGGTAAGAGCGGGGACAGGTTGCAAGGGATAAAGATGGATGCGTTCTAGAAACCAGATCTGAGGGAGAGAGTGGCGAGGAACCAGTATATATACTCGCACTAGCTCGAGCCGCGTGGGAAACTAACGGTTACGAGTCGACCGACCACTCACAGAGCTCGCAGCATGGTAAGGACCTCTCTCCACCAACCCCCGCGAGGCAGCCAGCCGTGACGTCATCGAGCGGGACAAAAAACACTGCGCGCCCCCTCTCACTCTGTTCTACTCCCTCTCTCTCTCCCAGATCCTATCATTACTAGTTAATGACAAAACATATACTTTACAATCAAATATATAAAGCCTTGACATGGGCGAAAACAAAGAGCCTTTCTGGACTGCCCATGACACGAGCTTTCATATGAAATAAAGCACACTCTAATACATAAACTGTAGCCCCATCCACTGCCCTGGCGATCCTAGCGAGTCACTGTAGGACAAGCCATGCGGTTCTAACGGAGTGGTCAACGTCACAATGGGAAGACAGAGAGAAAGGAGGTGGTCGATAGGCAGTTGGAAGGGGATGAAGATGATTGGGAGTGATAATAGTCGGATGGAATGAAAACACACATTGATAAGAGTAAAATACTAGCAAATCACACCAATACTTATTAACCCCTTCAGTACCAGCGACGTGTTATATTATATTCTAGCTAAAATGTGTCGATATTAAGCAGCTTAGGAAGGATATGTCGTAGTTAAATAAGTTGGTTGAGATAGTTTGAAGCCTATTGATTGCTAGAGGTCCTTCCTAAGCTGAATCAATTCGTATTATAGTTGCCAGAATATGATAAAAAGGACGACCCTGGTACTGTATGGGTTAAGGGGAGATTTCCACTTGAGGGAGTTTTTTCTTGACTCCTTTCTCCCTCATGTTTAGCCCCATTGTTTTTCGAATTTGAAAACGTTCGCCCCATTATTTTGATGATTTTAAGAACTTTCAACCCATTTCTGTCAATTTTAAGACCTTTCGTGCAATTTAGGTGTCGATTTTATCCTGGCGAGCGATAGCGAGCCTGTAATTTAAGAGGAACCGGCTTTCAGCCGGGACATTTTTCTACCGAAAAATGTACACATTTATCTTGAAAGGGGCTCAAGGGGGTGTAATCTTAAGCTTGATGGATATCTAGAGACCAAACTAAATACCTCCCCTTAATAGTAAGATGGAAAGAGAAACAAGTAGGAACAAATAAACAAATAAAGATTATCAAGTACAATATAATTATAGCATAGTGAAGTTGGGGTTTACTATAACACTCGATACATATGTTCCTATAATATATGGACGAGGAGGGACGACATGTACGAAGAGTGGGTACTATAAACCTTTATTAATTAACCTTCTTGGCAGTACAGTGGTATAGTAGCAGTGCTGTGGTGTGGAGCTCTGTTTAGGGGGGTCCCGAGTTCGATTGCCATCAGTCGCAATTACTCATTATTTATTAACCTTACAATGTACTTAGTATGAAGTGTTATATCAAGTATGAATATGTTTAAGGGGAGGTTTTTAGTTTGGTCTCTAGATATCCATCAAGCTTCAGATTACACCCCCTTGAGCCCCTTTCAAGATAAATTTGTACATTTTTCGGTAGAAAAATGTCCCGGCTGAAAGCCGGTTCCTCTTAAATTACAGGCTTGCTATCGCTCGCCAGGATAAAATCGACACCTAAATTGCACGAAAGGTCTTAAAATTGACGGAAATGGGGCGAAAGTTCTTAAAATCGCCAAACTAATGGGGCGACTGTCTTAAAATCTCAAAAGCAATGGGGCTGAACATGAGGGAGAAAGGGGTCCAGAAAAAAAATCCCTCAAGTGGATACCTCCCCTTAAGTCCACCGAAATATACTCAAACGCATGTGAATGAGGGCATAATGATCAAAGTCTTATGAAAGCCGTGACACAGGACAAATACAGGAGGGTTTTCATCATGGTTGTTATTACTTATTTGTGTTTATCAATTAATCATTATATTGAATTAGTTCTCCGTCGCTTGAGTTCAATCGTAGTCCCTTCATTACTGATACACGTCAACTCTATCTTGTAATTCATTCCATAGTAGTTTCACACACACACACACACACACACACACACACACACACACACACACACACCCTGACACACTCAATAACACAAAACTCACATCACGTCCCTACCATCAGCTTTACCCTGAGTGAAGACGTGTTGGAATCGTAATGTTGCCATGAAGTTATTGCAGGAACCCACCGTGCATAGTAAATAAATAAAGTTACCGCGTTGCAAAAGGATGCGAGAAACTATTATAATGTTAACCCCTTGAGGATATTAACTCCTTTTCACTGTATTTTGACTGTATTTGGACTGTATTTTGGCTGTATTTTGACTGTATTTTGACTGTATTTTGGCTGTATTTTGACTGTATTTTGACTGTATTTTGGCTGTATTTTGGCTGTATTTTGACTGTATTTTGGCTGTATTTTGGCTGTATTTTGACTGTATTTTGGCTGTATTTTGGCTGTATTTTGACTGTATTTTGACTGTATTTTGGCTATCATTAGACTATTTTAGGCAGTTTAAGAAAACAAACCAATAAGAGTCTAAATAAAAACATACTCAACTATGCTTCTGACTCTTCACAAATCCTTCCTAACCTGAATATAATCGTCTAATGATAGCCAAAATATACTGCTGAAACGAACCATAATCCTCAAGGGGTCAATGTATTAGAATATGGCCCAGTAAATATAATATCCACACAGAAACAGGAATGATCTATATAATGATTTATGTAACACTGCTATGGAATTTTACTCGTGAAGTATGATGCTCTCATTGCTTAAATAGTAGCCACCATTAGATGATTTAATCAACCTTAGGAAGGAGCTGTAAACATTAAATTGATCCATGTTTCCTATATAATTATTTCGTATATATATTATTTCATTATATATTATTCGATTTTTGGTGTTTTTTTGTTTTTTGCCATGAAATCCTTACTTAGTTGTTATTGAACAACATTGTTTATTTTCGTTGCAAACGAGTGAACCTTGAGGCCATTTCATTGAATTGATTAATATACTATATAATTTGATATTGTTGATTGTATAATAAGTTTGCTTTGTCTCAAAAGGAATACAACATGCAATCATGGCCGTAAGCTAGACATTAATAAGATTAACACACAACTGCGTGGGAGCCTTTTTAACATAATGTATAAGATATTATGTTCTACCTGGAAAAAAAAAAGATTCACAAGTTGTAAATAGTTTATTCAGTGAAAACATCATACAAAATCTGCGCTACGGGAGGTCGGCGGGAACCTCGGCCACACACACACACACACACACACACACACACACACACACACAGCCCGTAGCCTAGTAGGTAGAGCTCTCGTCTCACACACGAGGGGTCGGGGATTCAATCCCCGGCCGGGCGGAGACAAATTGGGCTTGTCTCCTTTCATGTGTTAGCCTCAGTTCACCTAGCTGTAAATAGGTACCTGGAATAAGTGGACGACGTTGTGACGTCCCATCTGGGGTTGGCAAAAATGGTACAAGGCGAGATGGGTATCATATGGTTCACCTAAGCTGATGGCTACCTAAGCCTTCGGGCGAGACGGTACCGTCTATAGTGAGAATGGTACCATACAGATCCACCCTAAGCCTTCGTTTCCGATGTCGCCAATTGGCTAAAAATACAGACTACATACACATCCACAGCCATTCCAACGATACATATAACACCTACACATATAGGAGGCGGGAAATAACGAGCATGCTCACTCCCGCAATACAACTAGAGTAAGTACACACACACACACACACTTACCTGAATAAACTTGGAAACTATAATGTGAATGAACCTCTCTCTCTCTCTCTCTCTCTCTCTCTCTCTCTCTCTCTCTCTCTCTCTCTCTCTCTCTCTCTCTCCGTGTGCATACCCGGATTACGGAGTTAACATATGAATGCCAGGATCAACACGGTCATATCCCCTGGTGCCTCGCTGTTATTACAGTGTAGATTGTGTTGTCATACAGGCAGATACGGTGTTAGGTTATGACAATAATGGGGTTACTGTTTCAACATTACATACATATATAGTACATACATACCTACATACATAATACATACATACGTACAGTACATACATATATGAAGACAATATAACACAGCCGTTCTGTGTGAGAGAGAGAGAGAGAGAGAGAGAGAGAGAGAGAGAGAGAGAGAGAGAGAGAGAGAGAGAGAGAGAGAGAGAGAGAGAGAGAGAGAGCTAAATTGAATATACTCCGACGCAATAAATATTTGTTTTAATTGGTACCGGTAATAGAAAACGTCCATTGTATGGGGGATGTAATGGAATATGTAAGGTCGAATGGAAGGGGGACAATTATATACATGGGGAGGATACAGAGCAAGAACACTTATTGAGTTGAAGATAAATGAGTGGAAGGCCAGAGAAATGAAACTATTATGTTCACGCCATCAGTGGTATTAGTTCAAATTACACTTTTGGAACCTTGTAGACTAAACGCATAACTTTGATATGATTTGTTAGACCTCATTTTATTAGCTATCCACGGCTATCAATATGACAATCCCACAGCCTTAACATGAAAGCAGAAAATACACATTAAGGGGAGATGGGCCGGTTTTCTGGCCGCCTTCTCCCTCATGTTTAGCCCATTAGTTTTCAGATTTTAAGACGTTCATCCCATTAGTTTGGCAGTTTTAATACCCTTCACCCCATTTAGTTGTCAATTTTAAGACATTTCGTGCCATTTAGGTATCGATTTTTTTCCTGGCGAGCGATAGCGAACCTGTAATATTAAGAGTAACCGGCCTTCGGCCTGGAAATTTTTCTATCGAAACATTTACAAAATTATCTTGAAGGGGGGTCTAGGGGGTGTTTTTCTAAGCTTGATAGAGGTCTAGCGAGGAGCCTAAAATATAAATGAATACATGAATTAAATAAACCAACAAGAAAACGGCCACTAGCCCCTTAAGGGGAGGTTTTTAGTTAGTTCGCTAGACCTCCATCAAGCTTAACATTACACCCCTTAGACCCCTTTCAAGATAAATTTGTACATTTTTCGGTAGAAAAATTTCCCGGCCCAAGGCCGGTTCCTCTTAAATTACAGGCTCGGTATCGCTCGCCAAGAAAAACTCGACACCTAAATGGCACGAAGTCTTAAAATTGACAGAAATGGGTCGAAAGTTCTTAAAATCGCCAAACTAATGGGGCAAACGTCTTATAATATCAAAAGCAATGGGGCTAACCATGAGGGAGAAAGGGGTCCAGAAAAAAATCCCTCAAGTGGAAATCTCCCCTTAACCCTAGAGTGAACCGATTTTCCCAGTCTTTCGTCTACGCAACAAATAAACTCTGGAACTCTCTCCCTCAATCTGTGTTTACCTCATCGTACCATTAATTGGGTATATTTGTAAGTTAATTGATGATAATATGAATTTAACTGTTTCAAGCTTTTTGTGTCCAGACATTTTGACTGTAACATGCCTTGGATTATTTGGCTCTCTTTCACTCTTTCAACTGTGGGGGGACATTTGTTATATGTCGTGTCTTCCCTATACACATTGGCAATAAAAATAAATCAAAACAAGAACACACACACACGCACACACATACACACACCCACACACACACACCCACACCCACCCACACACCTAGCCACCCAATAGCCGTCCACTCGGCCATGGTCAAACATCAAAGTGACTGATTGTTGTTTTCCAACTCTCTCACCACACACACTGAATCACCGGTATCTATACCCAACTGTCAACAACACAGGTTTTCATACCTGTACACAGTTAAATTGTGGTTCTTTAATTCAAATACATGATGACGAATTCAGAAACAATTACAAATTTTATCGGTATAATGTTGTGAAATATATAAGTCCATGTGGAGGAATATAATGTCGATGCCTCTCTTATCGGTATAATGTTGTGAAATATATAAGTCCATGTGGAGGTATATAATGTCGATTCCTCTCTTCTTCACCTTCTATATTATAACATATCTCATTAAGGTTGACGAAACAATTAATAACTAACTGATAATTAACATGTCATTAATCAAGGGCGTATTTACGCTGCACAAACTTATACAACATAATAGTAAAAGGGGGAGAGAAGCAAAACTTGCAATTCAAGCTTGCCTGAATCTCGTTAGTGTTTCCATGGAATTCACCCTCATTACTTCCCACTAATATACTGTAATGTACACCATAATGTTATTGTGTTATTACCCTACACGTCACCATACGCTTTGAACGCTAGGTATTATTTTCACTCATGTGTGTCTGTGTGTACTAACAAATATTTCATGAGAGGAAAATAATGAATATTTCCGAGACTACCCGATTAGATCACACTGACAATAGGTAAAATTGTATCAGATCCTCTCATCACCCCCCCCCCCCAGTTTTGATATATGTATGTATGTATGTATGTACAGTATGTATGTATGTATATATTTATATTTTTTCTATTTATAATTTTTTGTTTTGTATATATATATATATATATATATTGAGGGGGTGGGGGGCAAACACAGGCATTGGTATTAATAATTGTGTTCGATAATCACAACATGCAAGTTATGTTTTAAAGAGTTAACGAAAGACTTACCCCCTTCTGTACCGGCGACGTCCTTTTAATTTGATTTTGGCTATAGTTAAAGGATTGTATGCAGCTTAAGAAGGATGTGTGGCAGTGTAAAGGATTGTATGCAGCTTAAGAAGGATGTGTGGCAGTGTAAAGGATTGTATGCAGCTTAAGAAGGATGTGTGGCAGTGTAAAGGATTGTATGCAGCTTAAGAAGGATGTGTGGCAGTGTAAAGGGTTAAGTGAGATTGTTCGAAGCCTGTTAATTGCTGGAGGCCCTTATGAAACTGAATACAACCTTCTAATAGTCGCCAGAATATAATTAAATGAACGTCCTTGGTACTGAAGGGGTTAACACACTTATTGGAGAATGTTGGATGGGTAGTCTATAACACACTTGCCAAATAGGGTTTACTTTTAAGGGGACAGTACTTATTTTGGGGGGGTCTATTTACTTATATACTCACTTAACCTCTGAAGTGCTGACGTATTTGAGGTTTTTCGTCACTAAAATATTCATTGTACCATTAATAGCATTAATAATTATCCATATGCGCCTATTATGGGTTGATTATAAAGGTATTAACCTGAAACAATAATAAAACGAGTGAAAACAGCGTTTGGATGGTCAAAATCGGAGATATAGCCCGCGAGTTGTATAATGTATGGGTGAGGCAAGCTACCTTCCCGCCAATTTTCCCCAAGGCCACTGCGACACAGTCGATCGATACTCTCTCTCTCTCTCTTGCACTCGATGGCCATCAGTGATGACAACACCCTGCTTGCAACTCGCTAATGTTAGCACGAAAATATACCTCAGAATAAGGGAATAATAGGGAAAATAGGTGATAACTGAGGAATAGGAGGAAAGTGGGGAAGGAGGGGAGGTAGAGGACTGAGATTTTGCATGGCCCAGGGGCCAAAAAAAAATAAAAAAATAAAAAAATAAAAATAAAAAAAATATTTTTTTTTCGATGTAAAAAGTTGATTTTTAGTTTTACTTACTCCAGAGAGTCTTCCCGCAGCTCCCGGGTTAATATTTAGTTTATGCGCTAGACATTCTTCAAGCTTAAAACCCTCCCTAGACCCCCTTCAAGAAAAATGTGTACATTTTTCGATAGGAAAGTATCCCGGCCGAAGGCCGCTTTTTCTTAATATTACAGGCTCGCTATCGCTCACTAGGAAAAAATCGACACTTAAATGACATCACGAAATGTATTCATATTGATATAGAAATGGGACGAAAGGTTATATAATCGACAAACTAATGAGCGAACGTCTTAAAATTTGAAAACCACTGGGGCTAAACATGAGGAAGAAGTGGGACCAGAAAAACGACTTATCCCCCCTTAATGCCTAAAACCAGATCCAGTGCTTATAAATGTTACCAAATTATACATGTAGAGGGCTGTTGTAGCTCAGTTATTATTATACATGTAGAGGGCTGTTGTAGCTCAGTTATTATTATACATGTAGAGGGCTGTTGTAGCTCAGTTATTATTATACATGTAGAGGGCTGTTGTAGCTCAGTTATTATTATACATGTAGAGGGCTGTTGTAGCTCAGTTATTATTATACATGTAGAGGGCTGTTGTAGCTCAGTTATTATTATACATGTAGAGGGCTGTTGTAGCTCAGTTATTATTATACATGTAGAGGGCTGTTGTAGCTCAGTTATTATTATACATGTAGAGGGCTGTTGTAGCTCAGTTATTATTATACATGTAGAGGGCTGTTGTAGCTCAGTTATTATTATACATGTAGAGGGCTGTTGTAGCTCAGTTATTATTATACATGTAGAGGGCTGTTGTAGCTCAGTTATTATTATACATGTAGAGGGCTGTTGTAGCTCAGTTATTATTATACATGTAGAGGGCTGTTGTAGCTCAGTTATTATTATACATGTAGAGGGCTGTTGTAGCTCAGTTATTATTATACATGTAGAGGGCTGTTGTAGCTCAGTTATTATTATACATGTAGAGGGCTGTTCTAGCTCAGTTATTATTATACATGTAGAGGGCTGTTGTAGCTCAGTTATTATTATACATGTAGAGGGCTGTTGTAGCTCAGTTATTATTATACATGTAGAGGGCTGTTGTAGCTCAGTTATTATTATACATGTAGAGGGCTGTTGTAGCTCAGTTATTATTATACATGTAGAGGGCTGTTGTAGCTCAGTTATTATTATACATGTAGAGGGCTGTTGTAGCTCAGTTATTATTATACATGTAGAGGGCTGTTGTAGCTCAGTTATTATTATACATGTAGAGGGCTGTTGTAGCTCAGTTATTATTATACATGTAGAGGGCTGTTGTAGCTCAGTTATTATTATACATGTAGAGGGCTGTTGTAGCTCAGTTATTATTATACATGTAGAGGGCTGTTGTAGCTCAGTTATTATTATACATGTAGAGGGCTGTTGTAGCTCAGTTATTATTATACATGTAGAGGGCTGTTGTAGCTCAGTTATTATTATACATGTAGAGGGCTGTTGTAGCTCAGTTATTATTATACATGTAGAGGGCTGTTGTAGCTCAGTTATTATTATACATGTAGAGGGCTGTTGTAGCTCAGTTATTATTATACATGTAGAGGGCTGTTGTAGCTCAGTTATTATTATACATGTAGAGGGCTGTTGTAGCTCAGTTATTATTATACATGTAGAGGGCTGTTGTAGCTCAGTTATTATTATACATGTAGAGGGC
Source organism: Lithodes maja (assembly GCA_037953745.1). Taxonomy (NCBI): domain Eukaryota; kingdom Metazoa; phylum Arthropoda; class Malacostraca; order Decapoda; family Lithodidae; genus Lithodes; species Lithodes maja. The sequence continues at coordinate 14,924 of JBAKBP010032197.1, forward strand.
TGTTCTAGCTCAGTTATTATTATACATGTAGAGGGCTGTTGTAGCTCAGTTATTATTATACATGTAGAGGGCTGTTG
>JBAKBP010032197.1:20000-23464 GCA_037953745.1 Lithodes maja
ATATTGGTCTGAGCCTCTGGGGACTGTGGGAGGCTGGGAGAGGCTGTTGAGGGGGTATGAGTTTATTGGTCTGGGCCTCTGGGGACTGTGGGAGGCTGGGAGAGGCTGTTAAGGGGGGATGAGTTTATTGGTCTGGCCTCTGGAGACTGTGGGAGGCTGGGAGAAGCTGTTGAGGGGGATGAGTTTATTGGTCTGGGCCTCTGGGGACTGTGGGAGGCTGGGAGAGGCTGTTAAGGGGGGATGAGTTTATTGGTCTGGGCCTCTGGGGACTGTGGGAGGCTGGGAGAGGCTGTTAAGGGGGATGAGTTTATTGGTCTGAGCCTCTGGGGACTGTGGGAGGCTGGGAGAGGCTGTTGAGGGGTATGAGTTTATTGGTCTGGGCCTCTGGGGACTGTGGGAGGCTGGGAGAGGCTGTTGAGGGGGTATGAGTTTATTGGTCTGGGCCTCTGGGGACTGTGGGAGGCTGGGAGAGTCTGTTAAGGGGGGATGAGTTTATTGGTCTGGGCCTCTGGGGACTGTGGGAGGCTGGGAGAGTCTGTTAAGGGGGGATGAGTTTATTGGTCTGGGCCTCTGGAGACTGTGGGAGGCTGGGAGAGGCTGTTGAGGGGGGATGAGTTTATTGGTCTGGGCCTCTGGGGACTGTGGGAGGCTGGGAGAGGCTGTTAAGGGGGATGAGTTTATTGGTCTGGGCCTCTGGGGACTGTGGGAGGCTGGGAGAGGCTGTTAAGGGGGGATGAGTTTATTGGTCTGGGCCTCTGGGGACTGTGGGAGGCTGGGAGAGGCTGTTAAGGGGGGATGAGTTTATTGGTCTGGGCCTCTGGGGACTGTGGGAGGCTGGGAGAGGCTGTTAAGGGGGGATGAGTTTATTGTCTGGGCCTCTGGGGACTGTGGGAGGCTGGGAGAGGCTGTTAAGGGGGGATGAGTTTATTGGTCTGGGCCTCTGGGGACTGTGGGAGGCTGGGAGAGGCTGTTAAGGGGGGATGAGTTTATTGGTCTGGGCCTCTGGGGACTGTGGGAGGCTGGGAGAGGCTGTTAAGGGGGGATGAGTTTATTGGTCTGGGCCTCTGGGGACTGTGGGAGGCTGGGAGAGGCTGTTAAGGGGGATGAGTTTATTGGTCTGGGCCTCTGGGGACTGTGGGAGGCTGGGAGAGGCTGTTAAGGGGGATGAGTTTATTGGTCTGGACCTCTGGGGACTGTGGGAGCTGGGAGAGGCTGTTAAGGGGGGATGAGTTTATTGGTCTGGGCCTCTGGGGACTGTGGGAGGCTGGGAGAGGCTGTTAAGGGGGGATGAGTTTATTGGTCTGGGCCTCTGGGGACTGTGGGAGGCTGGGAGAGGCTGTTAAGGGGGGATGAGTTTATTGGTCTGGGCCTCTGGGGACTGTGGGAGGCTGGGAGAGGCTGTTAAGGGGGGATGAGTTTATTGGTCTGGGCCTCTGGGGACTGTGGAGGCTGGGAGAGGCTGTTAAGGGGGGATGAGTTTATTGGTCTGGGCCTCTGGGGACTGTGGGAGGCTGGGAGAGGCTGTTAAGGGGGATGAGTTTATTGGTCTGGGCCTCTGGGGACTGTGGGAGGCTGGGAGAGGCTGTTAAGGGGGGATGAGTTTATTGGTCTGGGCCTCTGGGGACTGTGGGAGGCTGGGAGAGGCTGTTAAGGGGGGATGAGTTTATTGGTCTGGGCCTCTGGGGACTGTGGGAGGCTGGGAGAGGCTGTTAAGGGGGGGATGAGTTTATTGGTCTGGGCCTCTGGGGACTGTGGGAGGCTGGGAGAGGCTGTTAAGGGGGATGAGTTTATGGGTCTGGGCCTCTGGGGACTGTGGGAGGCGGGAGAGGCTGTTAAGGGGGGATGAGTTTATTGGTCTGGGCCTCTGGGGACTGTGGGAGGCTGGGAGAGGCTGTTAAAGGGGGATGAGTTTATTGGTCTGGGCCTCTGGGGACTGTGGGAGGCTGGGAGAGGCTGTTAAGGGGGGATGAGTTTATTGGTCTGGGCCTCTGGGGACTGTGGGAGGCTGGGAGAGGCTGTTAAGGGGGGATGAGTTTATTTATTTGCTTGTTTAATATCTTGTAATTATCTTTTTAGTTTCCTCGCTATAGCTCCATCAAATCTAAATATATACCCCCCCCCCCCCCCAGACCCTCCTTCAAGATAAATTTGTACATTATTCGAAAGAAAAATGTCGTGGCCGAAGGCCGATTCTTCTTAAATTACAGACTCGCTATCGCTCGCCAGGAAATATTTTACACCTAATCGACACGAAAAGTTTTCATATTGACAAATAAATTGGTGAAAAGTCTTAAAATCGCCAAACTAATGGGCCGAACGTCTTAAAATCTGAAAACTAATGAGGCTAAACATGAGGAAGAAGGGTGACCACAAAAACGGGCCATCTCCCCTAAGAGTGAGAGGCAAAGGAGATAAGGAAATGCCGGCATGCAAGTAACTGTATAACTAGAGCTATAAGAAATACCAGCATGCAAGTAACTGTATAACTAGAGCTATAAGAAATACCAGCATGCAAGTAACTGTATAACTAGAGCTATAAGAAATACCGGCATGCAAGTAACTGTATAACTAGAGCTATAAGAAATGCCGGCATGCAAGTAACTGTATAACTAGAGCTATAAGAAATGCCGGCATGCAAGTAACTGTATAACTAGAGCTATAAGAAATACCGGCATGCAAGTAACTGTATAACTAGAGCTATAAGAAATGCCGGCATGCAAGTAACTGTATAACTAGAGCTATAAGAAATACCGGCATGCAAGTAACTGTATAGCTAGAGCTATAAGAAATACCGGCATGCAAGTAACTGTATAACTAGAGCTATAAGAAATGCCGGCATGCAAGTAACTGTATAACTAGAGCTATAAGAAATGCCGGCATGCAAGTAACTGTATAACTAGAGCTATAAGAAATACCGGCATGCAAGTAACTGTATAACTAGAGCTATAAGAAATGCCAGCATGCAAGTAACTGTATAACTAGAGCTATAAGAAATGCCGGCATGCAAGTAACTGTATAACTAGAGCTATAAGAAATTATGAAATGGCATGAAAGCAATATAGTGCATGTACATAGATTTGGCAGAGCTGCACCCACCTCCCCAACCCCCCTCCCTCACTCCACCTCCTATTGGTAGGAGGTGGAGTGAGGGAGGGGGGTTGGGGAGGGAGGTGCAGCTCTGCCAAATCACGACCCCAACGGAATGGAATATGTGCGGCAAACTGTACATAGATATTAACCCCTTCAGCACGAGGATGTAATTTCCATCTTATTCTAGTTACTGTTATAGATGATTGTCTCTGGTTTATATCTATCACTAGGACTCAAAAGGGTAAATATAATATCAGTAAACATATTAAATAACATAGGTTCTTCTTAACGACATAAAATTGACAAATTTTAGCCAGAATCAAAGGTTAAGAGGTGGCATCGAGTTGAAGGGGTTAAAGATTCATTAAATGCAA